>JAEBDU010012937.1:175270-190205 GCA_016802625.1 Heliconius numata
AAGGTAACAAATATAAGGATTCTAAGCATGACTACGAAACTCTGGATAAATTTTGTTTTTCCTACGGCACAAGTTTTTCTTACTCCGCAAACTTCCTTTTGTGACAACAAGTACAAGTAACTAGTAATGCTTCATTCAACTTGCTTTCTCGGAGTTTTTCTTTATCAGGTTTTCTATTGAGCTTCAGGTTATAAGACCGTCGAGCATGACCTGGGAGTTGTCTGGCTCACCTTGTTGCGGTTTATTTATTTTTTTCTTTCGATATTGTAATGGTTCCAGAGAGAACGTTAGAAAGGCGGGCATTGAATAAAGTCGGCGCCTGAGTGAAGTGCTTGCATTCACTTTACAAAGGAAAACCTTTTTGTTACACTCTATTGCTCAAAACAATGCTTTTGTATTGGGACGTGTGAATAATTTCTTATAAATATTCAAATCACGGTAAATGTCATGTAAAATTTGTTTTTATATAATATTTTATGATAATATATTATTTATTAAAATATACGAAATAATAATATCGACTACCATAGATCTATAAAAATATATATTGCTTGTATTTGAAATATATGTAAGTGTGTGGACTTATCGCTTTTTTTACATACATTAAGTAAATGTATATTTTAATTTTAAATATGAAAAGATACAATAAAGGAAAAACTACAAAGCTGAAATCATTAATCTGTACATATTCAACCAATTAACGTGACCAATTCTTGAGATCAAAGGGTATAATTCATTTTTTCTTGCTGTTGTTTTGTTTATAACAATAAGCTACTTGTGTCTATAGTTAAAAGCTTTAAATAATATAGCCATATAAATAAAAGATAATTGTAAATTGAAGATATAAATTATTTATTTATATGACAAGTCGTAATTGGTAAATAATTTACGAATTTAATATGAATTATTTTTTAACGGATAAATCTTTATACCATTTTTACTGCTGGAGGAGCCAGGAAATGAAAACAATTATTTGTCCCGAGTGGGATCAATCCCAGAACCTACGCGTTTACAATGCGTTGTCCCAATATGCCACGGGAACTTCAACCAATATAATATATTTATTAATATTTTCCATACCGGGAAATGAACCCATAAACACAGCACCAGCGTTCACTCAGTCACGTTCTACGTACATTATGACGACGTCAACTATAATCGTAATTTGTAGACATTTAATACCAGTTGACTTAAGATAGCTCATATAAGATTACTATAATTACAAGCATTGTGTGTGTATCCTCGAAATTGCATTAAATCACATTTAGTATTAGAACTGCTATCAGTAGATGATAGATCAGGTTTTAGATGACATCGATGTGGCTAAATTGCTTTTAGGTAATCGATTGGTGCTATCCGGGTTGATCCAATTATAGGAATAAATGCAAGTCGCCTGAAACTCAGTTTTGGAAGTTAAGTTGAGGAAATGTTCAGGTTAAACGTTTTAACCTAATTACTCTACAGTTTTACAAGAGTTAAGCGCAAAGAGCATTAGGTGATTAAAACTAAGCAATTCGTTAATAATTTTGTTTTTAATAATAAATTTTATTTATATTATTACAAGTTTTGTGACGGTATAAGATGAATAATTAAAATGAAAATAACTATTGAAATAGAATTATGAAACAGCATCCGAACTTTCATGCTATTAAAATCGTTTTCTGTATAAGTTTTATATCAAAAAGCACCGAAAGCCTGTTGCTGGCCTCCACTGCTACACTGTCTACGTTTTCCCTCACTAGGTCTTGGAAAGCTCTAATAAAAACAAAAACACATTTCCATACAGACAGACAGACATCTAATCTATATATAAATTAAGTTCGAAATAATTGAATTCCCACCTAAAAGGGTTTTATGTAGATATGAAATTGCCCGACATGCTCCTTTTGCCTCGATGGTTTTCATAATATCATAGTATTCGTATATTACAATACATGGATACTACACACGTACAATTTATATGAGAATTAACGCGAGCGTAGCTTAGCCCGGAGTTGGTAGAATCAAAGGACGCAAGTTTGTTAATTTCTCGTGGTAGTTGGTGTGCAACAAACTTTATCAATCTATGTACCACCAACTTTATAATTCGACTTGAGCGAAACGTAATTGGACACAGATCACCAATGTATTTAGATATGTATTTATAGATTTAAGACCATGTTAAAATTAAAATTAAATCAGCTTCACACTGTATCTTGTATACAGCAGGGTAGGCAGAGGGAAACTGTTAAGACACTTCGTTCCCCAATTTTTCGAGGCATTGGATGTTGAGTGGTGGAATTCAACGCCGGGCTTTTGCCTCGATGCCAGAGCGAGGAAATGAAAATATTAAAAAATAATAATTAATTCCCTTGAGTGGGGATCGAACGAACCACCCTTGCGTTACAATCACACCTTTGTTATTTATTTATCGTAATTACATGTCTTTGTTAAAACTAAATAGTTACATATAGTATATAATGTATTGCCTTTTAAAAGGAATCAGGGGCAAAGTTTAAAAGTGTTGTCGATACAATTAGTGTAACATTTATAATATATTTTTATTTTTCAGTGTAATCGGATTCCACTACTGTTTACGCCTCTAGAAAAATGAAGAATGAAGCTATGTATAATAAATATATTGACGAAATGATAAAACATTTAAATATGAAAATATTCTACAATTTTGTAAGTAAATATTTCCCTTATTCTACCTTTATAACAGTGAAAGACAATGAGATTATCAAAATCTATTATTATTTTACAATTAAAAGGTAACCGAATTCCCTCAAAGCTAGACAAAGCCCTGGTAAACGTAGCGTAATATTTAAACTTTACTCGACGTCTTACCGCTTATCGGATTATATCTTTTTAACGCTCCACTTGAAGACTTATAGTGTTAGCTTTACCTAGAAACAATTTTATCTAAAGTATTAAAAAAAAAATCAGCTTCACGCTGAATCCTGCATACAGCAGGGCAGGCAGAGAGAGAATCTAGTGTCATGACACTCCTTCCGATCCCCACTTTATGCCGAATTCTGCAGACTCGAGTGGGGATCGAACCCACAAAATCGTGTTTACAGTCTTACTTTATGCCCTTGTGCTTAACTAAAGTATTTATAATTCAAAAAACAAATACTAAAGTATAAAAGAAAATTTCTAAAATGCCCCAATATAGTTATATTGACAAGGATAAAATATAGGGGCAGGATTTACTATGACAGCCGAATTTTTATACACTGCGGAGGATCAGCTCGGGGGAATGGGAGCAGCGAGCAAATTTACATAATATTGTCAACGATACAGAACAGTTTTATCTCCATTTTTTTTATTGGATGTATGTATATACGTGTATTTGAATTTTTAGAATATATTCAAATAATATATTTATTGCTTTGTATACTGAATAATAAAAAAATATTTTTTAGTTTTATTGCAACTATGGTAAACTATGACACAAGTGTGTGACTGCAAGAGCGACTAGTTGTGGGTTCGATTTCTACTTGAGGGAATTAAATATTTATTAAAATGTATATTTTCATTTGTTTGCTTTGGTGTCAAGGCAAAAGCGTGGCGTTGAGTTCCGCCACTCATTACGCAATGTAACAATGGGAAACGAAGTGTCTTAACAGTAGGTTCCTTCTATCTACCCTTTTGTGTGCGGGATACAGCGTCAAGCTAATTTTATAAATAAATATTGAATTCTTTTGACCTATTTAACTATTCAGGTCAAATGGTAGAGCACTGAGTTAGAGCTAGAAATGGTCCTCTTCATGCTTCAGTAACTATTATCGTTTTAACTTTTAAATTCTTACTTCATCACATAGCTCTTTAAATTCACTGAAAAACACTTTAATTTCATTAGAATAGAGTTAATATTTTATGAGATTTTTTTGTTTAGTTAGTGTCTCTAAGTAAATTAAAAATATATATTAAGTTCTTTGTTCTCCACTTTCCGCCTGAATTCGAGGCAATGAATATATATCCATTCCATCGAGTGGGGATCGAACTCACAACCATCACGTTGACAGTCAGATGACATTCTCATGCGTCATATATTTATTATAAATTAAGGACAGTTAGTAGTTAATGAACTACTTATAATAAGAATAGTTTAATAATGTTTCAGCTTGTGAAGGACAAAAATTTAGAGGGAGATATAAAATAAATGCAAAAAGGTTTGAAATATATCATTCTTTGCAGGGTAAATCTTTTTATCCATTCGAAATGAAAATATACGTAAAGTATATTTATGATAAGGCGGCGGAGAGGTTTCCTGTTTCCCTTTACACTGTACCATAGTGGTTTTTGTGGCAAAAAATAACAAATTATTTTTCAAAAGAAACATTCACTAAAGGCATTTTCCGTAACATTTTATAAATAGGCTTTAACTTTTTTTAATCATATATTATAACAATATTTAGATAAAATAATTTCAATTAACTTGAGGGCTTGAGTTAATTTGAAGTATAATTATTTTATTATGTTTTCAATAACTATACTAATAAATAGTAAGTACAATTGTGTAAAATATGTCTCTACTCTTCGTAGCACTTTGGAATAGAGCCAGACTGTAATACGCGATGGTTATGGGTTCGATGCCGGAGATATGAATAACTCTTTTCATTTCCCTGATCTGAAAAGACAAAGGGCGGCGTCAAATTCACTTAACATTAGGGCTTAACGTTAATTAGGGCTGAAAGCGGAGAATGGTGTGTATTGTCACTAAGTCCTTTGCCCCGATTCTTTTATATGAGGGATAGAACGTGCAGCCAAAAATATGTAAATTGTCGCTCAGAATTTTTAAAAAGGGCTTTTGTATATGTAAGAATTTTTATACATAAGTGCAGACAGTGAAAGAATGAAAATAGCGAATGGTTTTTTAAACAATAAATAGCTTTAATTATATAAGACACTAGCGGCCCGCTCGCGGTTACACCCGCGTGAACTATGTTATTATTAATTTCTGTCTCCATGACTACGTCCAGTGACGTTTATGCAAAATTTGAGACTCCTAGCATTTGTAGTAACGAATTTTCATACAAACTTTCGACTCCAAAAACAACCCCTTAGAAATCGAATATTGCAAATTCCCGTCTTAGCGAGCACCTACGTCCTATAAGTAACTCCTATGCAAAATTTGAGATTCCTAGCACTTGTAGTTTCTGAGATTTCGTGATGAGTGAGTGACCTTTCGATTTTATATATATAGATTAAATATAGATATAATTAATGAGAACTTATTTTCTCCTTCCGAAATATACATACGCAGATTTATATAAGTAATATTGCTTAGTTATCTACAGCAGGCAAAAGTTAGTTTGCAATGCTCAAAAGCGGAACATAGTTGTATTACTATCAGGTGAGATCACAGAGCAAACTACTTAAAACTTGTCTAACTTGAAATGCCGAATGGAGTTGGAGCTCTCTCTGACTTTTGGTTATCAAGGCATCTGTTTATTTAGATATCGATTCAAATGTTTAATAGTAGTGCCTTTTTACTATGCTCTATTTTATTGTTTCGATTTAATTCAATTCAAGAGATTAATTTTTAATTCGAATTCTCCACTTCCCGTCGAATTCTCAGGGTATTGTGGTGCAACTCAACGCCACGCTTTGCCTAGTTACCAGAGCGAGGAATATAAAAATATTAAATATTGCATTTCCTCGAGTGCCTATCGAATCCACAACCTGTCGCTTTTACTGTCTTGTTTGCGCCCCTGTGCCACGACGGACTTTTATATGGAATTTGTTGAATATGATTTTTCTAAACGCATTTATTTTTATTATAGTTCGTAATTTTTTATACTTCTATTCTCAGCCTGTCTAGAAATATCCGTCTAGAATCGATAATCTTTAGATTGTACTTCGAAGGTGACACTTGCAAAATCATTTTGAATTTGGTATCGGTGTCGAAAGGAGCTTAAACAATGGAGCAATGTTTATTTAAAGGAATCTCTGAGACCTACACTTAGGTGGCAAATCCTCGGCATGAATTCCTGAAATGCTAAGTACTTTCTTCTCATTAGATTCATTGTCATGAATATTGCTAGTACTATTTAAATTATAATCCTCATAAAATAGAAAAAATATTTTATAATAGGTATTTATTGATTAATTATGTTTATAAAAAATAGACTACATTAAGAAGAACCGAAAAAAAAATTCTTTAAATAATTTAATTACCTTTAAAACCTAAACTAAATCCTAAACCTAAACTTTTATTTGAGTAACCTAGTAATAACTTTCATGCTCTTGTACTACGCAAGTAGACATAAATATCTGCCAAAATCATAAAAATAAACATGTGTAATTATAAGTTAATATCATCGTTGGAACATACTCCATATGCAACAAATTTATTAGGAGATGCACTTTTATATGGTGTCGATTTGGCTATTGATCAGATAATTTTGTAAGGGAGGCAGTAGGGAGCAGGCTGGACGACACTCGTAAATTCGGCCTTTTATGACCCATTAAATTGCCGATAATACGGGCCAACGCCACTGTTACATAAAGATTTTACAAAGTAAAGGTCGTTTGTGTTCTATGTACGTGATACGTATATATATTTTTATATGTAAATAGTTGCTGTCGATTTTATTCCTTTTATTATTCACACGTGATGGAAATTATGGTGGCTTAAATTCGAATACGAAGATCTATGATAAAAATTATGAACTAGTTACTATCAATGTTTTAATCGTAGTTTTTACTGCAAATAACTTAATGTTTTTAAAAACATTTTGTTATCATCTCTAACTGTACTTTAGATTTCCTTAACAAAATAAAACAAAACATAATATGTATATTTTCATGTAGCAACATAATTAACGTTAATTGAGTTTTATTCAGCAAATACACGTGTACTTACCTATATAATTATAATTTTAAAAAGAAAAAGCACACTTCAAAATAAGTTCCTATTAAAATAGCATTTTTATTCTATCTACAATAATTATACTGTGCTGCATTATGAAGGAAGGAAGAGCTAATAAATTGCGAGCTGTGGCTACGCCAACAATTCCGCTGAATTAATTCGAGGACGTGCTTTCGTTTGCTTCTACAACCATTATACCTTTAATGATACAATTATTACAATTTTGTACATAAATAAATATTAAAATGTATATATGTTTATACACATATGTATTTGGTTTATTCTTAAATCTATGGCGCTATTAAATCTGTCTAAAAATAAGCTTGTATTTCTTGGTTAGTTGAATTCCTTTATATTGATCCCTAGATAAAATGTAACTGAAACTGTAAATGGAAAAATTACTTAAAATTACTTTTTTCTTTGAATCTTTGTATTTGTTTTTCTTCTAATAAACAGTAGTAGAGCGTTAGCGTCGATGGAGATAAGCTCTATCGTTACGTAACTGAATTGAGTTATTGGAATATAATGTAATAATAATAATTACCTTATTAGCGTCGGGATAATGATTTTTTTCTATTATTTCTTTATAGTTTGCCAGGATATTGTATATCTTGTTACGTTAGAAACTACGTAAAGACAAAAACAAAATATTATTAAAAATATGTTTATTTTATTATTTTTTCTTCTTTTCTACATAAACAATGTCCGAATAGTATTTGGTGGACTAATACATTTCACAATATTAATATTTTCTATGATCAAAATATCTCTATAAGAGATCTCTAGTATAAATATCAAATATATGGAGTTTAGGCAATCTCTAAGCAAAATACAAATAATGAGAAAACAGTAGCAGCCCCACCGATTACTTCCGTAAGATCCGATAAATCCCCAGTTTTTCTTCGCTAATCCTGAAAAATTGTAGACAGTCGAGTGTTGAGACAGCTTCCAAATCAATTCTAATATGTATTTATCTTAATATACAATTTAGTTTAAGAAAATATAATTGTTGTTTTTATTTTATGTAACAATTTCGTCAAATAAATTACTTTTGATTAACACAATGTGAAAATAAAATTATTTTTTTACGATATATATTTTTAAAGTTTTTCTTTCTAATATTAATTTGTATATTGTAGACGATGCTACATTATTATGAAATAATTTGTTTTCTTCTATAAATATTCTATAAATAGATAATTACCATTGTAACACGAAGAATAAAAATAAGTTTCATGTTGGATTTTCTTGTCTAAACAAATAATTAACTTGTTTACTTTGAGGTTTGAAAGAGAAATCCTTTGTAAAATGATTATGGAAATTACGTACTAAGGTCGCACATTTCTTACAAAGGAGCAAAATATTTTTTCTATGCTAAGGTTTATATTAAAAAGTTTATTACATTTAGCGGGTCTTCTTTGCTTTTTTTATATAACTGCTGAAAGGGCGCGTAATTTTTTTCAAATTCTTACGCAAATGTTTTTAGTAATAGACTTGGTATATTGTAATAATATTGGCATCGAAAAAAATATTTCCGTACACTTTTTTTAGTTTTAATCTGTATTACGAAGTCAGAGTCAGAATTCTCGACATTGTAAGTATATTGCGGAACTTAACGCCGTAACGAGAGCGAGTAAACCTTTCTTTTTGATATTTATTATGGCAGAACTTCGAATATCAAGATCATTGTAAATGGAAAGAAATTAGGACAATGGAATTAAAAGACAAAGTATGAATTACTTGATCGAATCTCTAATAAAGCGATACATAGATTAGCGATGATGTTGTATTGTAAATGAAAAAAAAACATGGTTGTTTGGGCACGTCATGATTGATCAAAGAATGGAAAAAACGTTTTATAAATGAAATTGAGATGGATGTTGTAAGAGAGGAGGGGAGAGATTTTAGTTTTTCTTTCGAGAACACAGTACCGATGATACTGGAGGGAGTTCACATACAAAACAAGGGGGAGGACTATCCGGAGGCATACATGAAGAGGTGGATAGCAGGGGACGAAAGAGATGCAGTAGCAGAGCGTAGAGTTCGACGAGCGAAGCTAATAAATAATATTTAACAGTTAAATTGTAACGTTATGTTGTGGAACTTAACCGCGCGAAATAGGAAGGCAGAACGAGCGAACGAATTGTGTAAGTCTATAACAATGTAAATAGTTGTCATCTCTTTTACAGAAAGCAGAAAACAAAAACTATGTTTTTATTGCAATCATCGCATATTTAAATAACCAACAATTTGATTAACAAATGTGCATAATGACTATCTTCTATAACATTTGCATAATGATTACAGCAAATACTCATAGTAATTTAGGTATTTGTTGCCAATTAGTTTCACAATATTTACTATCTCTAAAATGTGTGCTGCTGGCATCAAAGACTTTATAATTAGATTTGTATTTAAATACATATCTAATTATAAAATCAATAGTAATATACCAAATAGATTAAAAATAAAACCTACTAATATTGTTAAATTTTGTGAGGGATGTTTATTTCGTAAAAACAACTAAGCGGATTTAGATGAAACTTATCAGTCAACATTTGAGTCGCTAGTTATGAAATATATTTAAGTTAGATAGACAATGGATATTGCATTGTTGATAGTGTAGCAAGGAAAACAAAATTACGCTGTCATAGTTTATTTAGTATGGGTCGCAATTGTAGAATTGAAACCCATTCAGGGGTATGTTTATTAAGTTATTGAAAGGGAACAATATAATTATAAGATTCTCAGATTAGGTGGATTTGGCACGTTGTTGGGAGGATGAGTGATAAAAATACTTTAAAAATATAAAATTATCATGCAATCTTTGAACACAACGTCGATTATACTTAATATCATGCAAAAATCATGTGAGCTCACCGAAAGGCGTTTATGGACATGTTGATGACAGTGACAGGTGAAACAAATAGCCGTAGCTGTAGGCACTCCATTCTTTCTGACTACCCAGCTACGGTTAAAGCGAGAAGTATCTAATCATCTTTACTTCATAAAATAAGAACTTGAACTGTGAAAAAATATTCTATTGGATTTATTTTTAAAAATATGCATACTATTCATTGGTGTTACTTCTTAATCAAAAATTAAAATAGTACACAGGCTGATTTAAAATTATAGTATTTTATGTTATATTTTTTTGAATAAACGTTTAACGACGTAATATTTTTTTTACAGGTTAATTATATCTGAGCCGTGCCTGAAGTTTGTGGGCTCGGTGTTCACTTGGGTATAATTATTTCCATTTCTTCGGTATGGTGAAATAAATTTCGGCAATGGCTTCCATCTCTCAAAACGCAATATTCTGAATTTGGCAGAAAATAAAATACGACGTGCTTTAACCTTATGTACTTTATTCTTATCCTACTATAGGTACGAAATAAAATAATAAAAGTTTCAACAATTTCAGATGGTAATTTGGAATCCGATTTACCGAAAGTTTCCTAAAAAATTAAACTATTACTGAAGAGTATAAAAATATAAATAGTAGTATTTATTAAATATTTCTGGATCTATTAAATTAAGTACTTAAGTAAGAGTACTAAGAAAAGTTAGTAACTTTTCTTTCATCAATACGGTAAAGAAAATTTACAGATAGAAGTTACAATATGAATATTCCTCGGATATTAATCATCATAATAAATTACATTACTTGAATAAACCAGCTTTAGAGGTATAGATAAAATCTATTAACTTCACCTAGTTTCGCAGTAAATTCAAGTTACTAGAGCCAGGTATCCTTCTGCCAACTTTGTATGCTTATCTGATTTTCATAACAGTAGCTCTTTTGGGGTGGTTATGGGTTTTCAGGAAATAGATAAACAAGTTTTTATGCTTATAACATTGAACTCACATCTATCTGACTGAGAAGTGCAAATGCTATATAAAATTATTAATAGAAAAAAATATCTTTATCATATATTTTTGTTTTAGTTTTTGCGCAACCTGGGAACTTAATGTTAGTGAAGGCACTCCGTTTGCCATGAAGACACTTTCGTTCCCCACTCTCTATCTCCGTCAATTCTTGAGCCTCGTTATCACAGCAAAGAAATGAAAATATATCAAGTATTTCATTTCCCGATTGAGAATGGTGAACCCACAAACGTCGCGTTTATAATCGCACGCTTGTACCACTGCTCCATGACGTTTACAAGTATTCTACATAATTATACTTAAACGTGTTTCTATATTGTTTATTACGAAGGTGGCGATATATATTGTTTTATTTCATTTTTTTTGAAAAAATAAATTGTTTGAAAGTGTAAATCAACTATTATTATCAATTGCAAAATGATTACAAAGTTACTTAGCCTTCTTTCTTTTGCGATCAAATTAGTGTTATATTTATTTATAATTCAACGGACCCATGACAGGAAGAAGAACCCACAAAGTTAGTTCCGTACTTAAAACCATTAATCTTTAAATAGCAAGTTCCTAAACTTAACCTATAGGAAGAAAAAAGGAAAACTTCGAAATTTTAGCTCTAAGACTTTTTGATTAATTGGCAATTACCTACTCGATTTCTTTACTTTATTTATACATAATTTAATGTAAGATTCCATTAATAATTTGCCTTCTCCATTTATAAAGTATTATTATTAAAATTTGCCTTAAATGTATGGTTTACATAATGTATGGTTTTAGTGTTATGTCTCCGTCTGGATAGAAAATAAAGACAAAGTTATATTTTTCATTCGCACTTGACTGACTGTTTTTTTTATGTTTGCTTATGAACTTACAAGCTTAATAAAAACGTTGGTACTATTATATTAATAACATTACGTGAGCGTTTTAAAATTTTAGCTCCATAGGAAATTTAAATTTGAAATTTCCGAACATTTACATATTCAAATGTAAAAGAAGCGCAAGCCTTACAAATGGTTGGATTCACACTGAATATTAATAGGTAATTCAATACATTAAGCATCTCTAAGGCTCGAAATTAATGATTTCTGGGCCCAAGATCTAAATTGGCTGAATCATATATTTTTGTTTGCAATAATGTTAACAAATATTTTTTTTAGTATTAACAATATTAATATCGTGGAGGCCTTGATGCAGTGACACTGGTTTCTCGCTGAGTACATTGACATATGCGGGATAAAGCGCGATGATATATACGCATAGCAGGGTAGGCAGAGAAAACCAAATGTAAGATATTATATGTGGAGTGGAGGAACTCAACGCCGCGCTTTATCTTGTTACCAGAACGTGGAAAATGAAAATTTTAATATTTTACAACTCCAAATGGGCATGGAAACTTCAATTGTCACGTCTACAGCAACACGCTTGTACCACTGCGCCATGACGGCCTCAAATCCTCTGTAAATACATACGAGTAGGTACTATATCTACATTTTAATATAAAGCTAAAAATAACAGAGTCGGTTGACGCACACCGAATGCGCCGTGTCCTCGTCAGTAAAAAAAATATACACAAAAATAAAATAAACACATTTGTATTTTTAAAGGTTACTTTAAGATAATGATGATGCTATTATATAGTTATAATATAAAATAGAAAATGTTAAATTATTCATTTTATATATTGAATATATAAAACTGTAGCGCTCTTAGTGTAGCGACGTGGACATCGTTTTGTGTGAGCGACTTTATTGAGAAAAGCGAAACGCTTTTAATCTTTTTTCGTTTAGTCACCGCAAGCGCTCTCAACTTTTTGACTGACCACTCGATGTACTTTGAATTTACTCTTTGACTGCTATTTTTATTTGTCCTTGCTCTAGGTTTAGGTTAAAAGTTTTAAATATGCATAGAATAAAACTATACTAACAGTACAATTAAAGTGGTTATGACAGAATTTTTTTTAATGAAAAAGAAATTGCTTACAACATATTGTATTCTATAAAGAACTTTAAGCAACTGATACTCTTGTCACGCTTATTTCCAAATAATCTTCTGTTAAATATATTGTGTATATTTTGTCGGTAGAAGGCTACATGGAAACGACGAGAAATTTCCATTTACACTTTAGAGACTCAGCTTTCGAAAACTGAGCTTGCGTCGTTTGCGAAATAGTCAGTGATTGATTTTAGTGTTGTTAAGTGCTAAAATACGAGGCTATCTTGGGGTAGTGGTAGCGATTATGGGGCGTAGATTCGTTTTCCTCTCGGTGTGAGGAATTAATTTCATTTCCATGCTCTAATAAGCCCAAATGCAGCGTTGAGTTTCACAACTTAACAAGCAATTCAATTCCGATTCGGGACGAAACTGAAGACCAAAGTGTTTTCACACTACTGGTTCTTGTTATATATGCGGTATAAACCATGACAGCTCCACGCCGTATCCCGCATATATATAAAGAAAAAAATAACGTGATTTATAGGAAATTTTGCATCCATATATACTCATAGTGCTTCATAGGTACATCATGTTTTAGTTAAAAGCTTATAATTTTTTATTGAAAATAAAATTTCGAAAATAGTTTAAATGATGTTGAAGCTTGAAGTTAGCTGCATTGTTTATTAATATTGGAATGCAACCTACAGAGGTAAATTAACAGAGAGATTGTCATTTCAACGTATTTTTAGTACAATAAGCAAACCAAACTTATATATCTTAATTATTAAAGGTATCTATATAGATAAACTATAAAAAAACGAAATTATTCCATAAGAAGCTATGATAAGATTGTTCCATTTTTGCGAAAAACAGAAAATATAAAAGTAAATACAGTATTTACTGTAAACAGTACTACAGCAAAGGCGATATGTATGTAAACTTCTCATTGAAACACAATAAAAGATCTTCAGCGTGTCAAAAGATACTTTGTCAGAGAATCCATTATTAAGCTTGTTTATTCCATTACGTTAGTGACGCGATGCGCCGAGCGTCAAGAAACGCACCGATGCATGGGCAATGCATGCATTCCAGTTTATATGCAGAGAGGAAATATCCATTAAAACTTACTTATTCGGAAAGTAACTAAGTTCGTATTCACTTCATGTTTAATCTTTTAGACGAAGTCTTTTCGTTTACTCCATTTTGAATTAAGTATATATTTTGGTTTTTTTATGTTGAATTTCTTTTTAAGCTTAAATCAAATCGAATCAGTAGGGTAGTACCTAGTGTAGAGTCACTCCGTTCCCCGTAGCAGCGTAGGCAGAGGAAAACTGTGAACCTAGTGCTAGGATATTTTGTTCACCGGGAAGTCTTAACTTCCCCTCTTTTGCCGAGATTTGGAGGCATTGTGTTGAGTTGTGGAACGTAACGCCGTGCTTTACCTCATTGGCAGTGAAAACGAAAATATTAATTATTTTATACCCTCGAATGGGAATCGATCACAACACCGACAACCGAAAATACATACTAGTATAAATTAATATTACTGAAAGTTCTTACTAGAACAGTACGAGGCTTAAACTCTACTCCGAGCTTAAATTGTTAAGCAGACCTTTTAGATACGAACTACCTTATATTGCGGTATTCCGAATGAGGCTGAAGCTCTAAAGGTTCATTTCAACGAGCTAAAAGCATTGGCAATTAGATGTTGCTTTGGTGTTGATAAGAAAACTGTTATATAAATTATTATATATTTATATACGAGTACATATATAGGTAAAAAATTATATAAATATAGAAAAATTATATACAAACTGAAAATTATACAGTACATATCACAATTAACATGATGACATACCCCGCTACTCCCTACACAAAAAATTCCAATAAGTAAACGGACAATTAGAAAAAAACTGATTACCAAATCAAAGATCTGAACATATTTTTTTGAATCGTAGCTAAGAACACTCTCGATTAAGTTAGCTTTCAAAGAAAAAAACTTAACCAAAATCGGTTCATCCGTTTGGGAGCTATGATACCACAGACAGTCATACAGACATCACATACACGTCAAATTTATAGTTAATTTAAACTAATCGGGAGTATTTTGTACTTAAGGAAAACAAAACCTTCTAATGTTCATTAAGCTCCATTACATCGTAAGTAAAAAGACAAATAACTTCTTATTAGCTTTGGCTATTTACTCTCGTCTATTCCCTCCGTCTTCCTCATGTTGGAATAGGCTTTATTAATACGAAAATA
>JAEBDU010012937.1:193205-220851 GCA_016802625.1 Heliconius numata
TAACTTTTAAATTCTTACTTCATCACATAGCTCTTTAAATTCACTGACAAACACTTAAATTTCATTAGAATAGAGTTAATATTTTATGAGATTTTTTTTGTTTAGTGAGTGTCTCTAAGTAAATAAAAAATATATATCAAGTTCTTTGTTCTCCACTTTCCGCCTGAATTCGAGGCAATGAATGTATCTCCATTCCATCGAGTGGGGATCGAACCCACAACCATCGCGTTGACAGTCAGATGACATTCTACTTCTAATTATAAATTAATGACAGTTAGTAGTTAATAAGTTACTTATAATAAGAATAGTTTAATAATATTTCAGTTTTTAGAGAGAGATACAAAACAAATGCAAAAAGGTTTGAAATATATCATTCTTTGCAGGGTAAATCTTTTTATCCATTCGAAATGAAAATATACGTAAAGTATATTTATGATAAGGCGGCGGAGAGGTTTCCTGTTTCCCTTTACACTGTACCATAGTGGTTTTTGTGGCAAAAAATAACAAATTATTTTTCAAAAGAAACATTCACTAAAGGCTTTTTCCGTAACATTTTATAAATAGGCTTTAACTTTTTTAAATCATATATTGTTATAACAATATTTAGATAAAATAATTTTAATTAACTTGAGGGCTTATTACCTATTAGTTAATTTGTAGTTGTTAATTATTTTATTATGTTTTCAATAACTATACTAATAAATACTAAGTACAATTGTGTAAAATATTTCTCTACCCTTCGTAGCACTTTGGAATAGAGCCAGACTGTAATACGCGATGGTTACGGGTTCGATGCCGGAGATATGAATAACTCTTTTCATTTCCCTGATCTGAAAAGACAAAGGGCGGCGTCAAATTCACTTAACATTAGGGCTTAACGTTAATTAGGGCTGAAAGCGGAGAACAGTGTGTCTTGACACTAAGTCCTTTGTCCCGAATCTTTTATATTTGGGATAGAACGTGAAGCTATAAATATGTTAATTGTCACTTAGAACTTTCACAAACGAAAGGGCTTTTGTATATGTAAGATTTTTTTACATGGGTACAGATAGTGAAAGGATGAAAATAGTGAATGGTTTTTTAAACAATAAATAGCTTTTATTATATAAAACATTAAATATAGATATAATTAATGAGAACTTATTTTCTCCTTCCGAAATATACATACGCAGATTTATATAAGTAATATTGCTTAGTTATCTACAGCAGGCAAAAGTTAGTTTGCAATGCTCAAAAGCGGAACATAGTTGTATTACTATCAGGTGAGATCACAGAGCAAACTACTTAAAACTTGTCTAACTTGAAATGCCGAATTGAGTTGGAGCTCTCTCTGACTTTTGGTTATCATGGCACCTGTTTGTTTAGATATCGATTCAAATGTTTAATAGTAGTGCCTTTTTACTATGCTTTACTTTAATGTTTCGTTTCAATTCAATTCAAGAAATAAATTTTTAATTCGAATTGTGTTCTCCACTTTCCGCCGAATTCTCTCATGTTAAGTGACGCAACTCAACGCGACGGTTTGTCTAGTCACTAGAGAACACGAAAATTTTGAATATTGCATTTCCTCGCGTGCCTATCGAATCCACAACCTGTCGCTTTTACAGTCGTGCTTGTGCCCTTACGCCACGACGGCTTTGAATATGATTTTTCTAAGCACATTTATTTTTATTATAGTTCGTAATTTTTTATATTTCTATTCTCAGCCTGTCTAGAAATGTCTGTCTAGAATCAATACATCTTTAGAATGTACTTCGAAGGTGACACTTGCAAAATCATTTTGAATTTGGTATCGGTGTCGAGAGGAGCTTAAACAGTGAAGCAATATCTATTTAAAGGGATCTCTGAAACCTACACTCAGGTCGCAAATCCTCGGCATGAATCCCTGAAATGCTAAGTAGTTTCTTCTCATTAGATTCTTTATCATGGATATTGTTAGTACTATTTAAATTATGATCCTCATAAAATGGAAAATTTATTTTATAATAAGTATTTATAGATTAATTATGTTTATAAAAATAAATAAACTACGCTAGGAAGAACCGTGTTTAAGCACTAAGACTCCTAAAATAACTTAATTATCTTTAAAACCTAAACTAAATACTAAACCTAAACTTTTATTTAAGTATCCTAGTGTTCTAATAAGTCTTTTCTGCTCTTGTGCTACGCAAGTAGACATAAATATCTGCCAAAATCATAAAAATAAACATGTGTAATTATAAGTTAATATCATCGTTGGAACATACTCCATATGCAACAAATTTATTAGGAGATGCACTTTTATATGGTGTCGATTTGGCTATTGATCAGATAATTTTGGAAGGGAGGCAGCAAGGGGCAGGCTGGACGACACTCGTAAATTCGGCCTTTTATGACCCATTAAATTGCCGATAATACGGGCCAACGCGACTGTTACATAAAGATTTTACAAAGTAAAGGTCGTTTGTGTTCTATGTACGTGATATATATATTTATATGTAAATAGTTGCTGTCGATTTTACTCATTTTATTTTCATATTCACACGTGATGGCTTAAATTCGAATTCGAAGATCTATGATAAAAATTATGAACTAGTTACTATCGATGTTTTAATCGTGGTTTTTACTGTAAATAATTTAATGTTATTAAATAATAGTAAAACCATGTTTATAACATGTTTAGATTTTCTTAACAATATAAAACAAAAGATATATATACATTTTCATGTAACAACATAATTAACGTTAATTGAGTTTTATTCAGCAAATACACGTGTACTTTACCTATATAATTATAATTTAAAATAGAAAAAGCACATTTCAAAATAAGTTCCTATTAAAATAGCATTTTTATTCTATCTACAATAATTATACTGTGCTGCATTATGAAGGAAGGAAGAGCTAATAAATTGCGAGCTGCGGCTACGCCAACAATTCCGCTGAATTAATTCGAGGACGTGCTTTCGTTTGCTTCTACAACCATTATACCTTTAATGATACAATTATTACAATTTTGTACATAAATAAATATTAAAATATACATATGTTTATACACATATGTATTTTGTTTATTCCTAAATCTATGGCGCTATTAAACCTGTCTAAAATTGCTTGTATTTCTTGGTTAGTTAAATTCCTTTACATTGCTCCCTAGATAAAATGTAACTGAAACTGTAAATGGAAAAATTACTTAAAATTACTTTTTTCTTTGAATCTTTGTATTTGTTTTTCTTCTAATAAACAGTAGTAGAGCGTTAGCGTCGATGGAGATAAGGAAGGATTATTGGAATATACCTAATGTAATAATAATAATTACCTTATTAGCGTCGGGATAATGATTTTTTTCTATTATTTCTTTATAGTTTGCCAGGATATTGTATATCTTGTTACGTTAGAAACTACGTAAAGACGAAAACAAAATATTATTAAGAATATGTTTATTTTATTATTTTTTCGTCTTTTCTACATAGACAATGTCCGAATAGTATTTGGTGGTTTAATACACAAATTGTTACACTAAAACCACAATATTAATATTTTCTATGATCAAAATATCTCAATAAGAGATCTCTAGTATAAATATCAAATATATGGAGTTTTGGCAATCTCTAAGCAAAATACAAATAATGAGAAAACAGTAGCAGCCCCACCGATTACTTCCGTAAGATCCGATAAATCCTCCGTTTTTCTTCGATAATCCTGAAAAATTGCAGACAGTCGAGTGTTGAGACAGCTTCCAAATCAATTCTAATATGTATTTATCTTAATATACAATTTAGTTTAAGAAAATATAATTGTTGTTTATATTTTATATAACAATTTTGTCGAATAAACTACTTTTGATTAACACAATGAAAAAACAAAATGGATTTTTTACAATGTATATATTTTTAAATTTTTCTATCTAATATTAATTTGTATATTGTACACAATGCTACATTATTATGAAATAATTTGTTTTCTTGTATAAATATTCTATAAATAGATAATTACCATTGTAACACGAAGAATGAAAATAAGTTTCATGTTGGATTTTCTTGTCTAAACAAATAATTAACTTGTTTACTTTGAGGTTTGAAAGAGAAATCCTTTGTAAAATGATTATGGAAATTACGTACTAAGGTCGCACATTTCTTACAAAGGAGCAAAATATTTTTTCTATGCTAAGGTTTATATTAAAAAGTTTATCACATTTAGCGGGTCTTCTTTGCTTTTTTTATATAACTGCTGAAAGGGCGCGTAATTTCTTTCAAATTCTTACGCAAATGTTTTTAGTAATAGACTTGGTATATTGTAATAATATTGGCATCGAAAAAAATATTTCCGTACATTTTTCCATCTTTTATCTATATTACGAAGTCAGAGTGAGAAATCTCGACATTGTAGGTAAGTATATTGCGAAACTTAACGCCATACTTTGTCTTAACAGAGCGAGGAAATCTTTCTTTTTAACCGACTTCTGTAAGAAAAGGAGGATATCAATTCGACTGTATTTTTTTTTTATTTTTTTTTATTTTAATTTTTTTTTTATGTTTGTTACCTCATAACTTTTAACTGGGTGAACCGATTTTGATAATTTTTTTTATTTGAAAGGTATAGCTTCCCGAATGGTCCCATTTTTTTTTGGTCCATGTCTGACAATGGTATCCATGAGAAAATCACATAAGTCTTAAATTTGCATTATGCATGTGCGCGACTAATAGTCGAATAACTCAATGTCGCGCCAACCGATTTTGATGATTCTTTCAAGGATAATTTGGTGAAAGTTTGGTTAGGTAATTAGATATTGTAGTAAAGGTGTTGTAGCAAGCTAATGCTACAACACCTTTACTACAATATCTAATTACTAAGCCTGTTTGTTTTACTTGGCACCAACTTCAAAATTATAAAATCTTTGTAAAATTATTTTTCACTTTTTAGTTCCTTGTTAGAAGTCGGTTTTTCTTTTTGTTAAAAATTAATTTATTTATATTTATAATGGCAAGATTCGAATGTTGTAAGAGAGGACGAGGGAGACTTTGGTATTTCTTTCGAGAACACAGTACCGTTGATACTAGAGGAAGTTCTCATAAAAAGCATGAGGACTACCCGGAGACATATATGAAGAGGTCGATAGCAGGAGACTAGACGAAAGAGATGCAGAAGC
This sequence comes from Heliconius numata, assembly GCA_016802625.1. Classification (NCBI taxonomy): domain Eukaryota; kingdom Metazoa; phylum Arthropoda; class Insecta; order Lepidoptera; family Nymphalidae; genus Heliconius; species Heliconius numata. Next base: position 198,331 of record JAEBDU010012937.1, read on the forward strand.
AAAATACAGCGTACTTCGCCGTTTAAGTTTCTCTGGCTACGCCGTTAGGAAAAAATAATATGTAAAAGTACAATTGTAACGTTATGTTATGGAATTTAACTGCCCGAAATAGGGAGGCAGAACAAGCGAACAAATTGTGTAAGTCTATAACAATGTAAATAGTTGTCATCTCTTTTACAGAAAGCAGAAAATAAAAACCATATATTTTTTATTGTAATCATCGCATATTTAAATAACTAACAATTTGATTAACAAATGTGCATAATGAGTATCTTCTATAATATTTGCATAATGATTACAGCAAATACTCATAGTAATTTAGATATTTATTGCCAATTAGTTTCACAATATTTACTATCTCTAAAATGTGTGCTGCTGGCATCAAAGACTTTATAATTACATTTGTATTTAAATACAGATCTAATTAAGTCAATATTAATATACGAAATAGATTAAAAATAAAACCTACTAATATTGTTAAATTTTGTGAGGGATGTTTGTTTCGTAAAACTACTAAGCGGATTTAGATGAAACTTAACAGTCAACATTTAGGTCGCTAGTTATAAAATATATTTAAGCTAGATAGACAATGGATATTCCGTTGTTGATAGTGTAGCAAGGAAAAGAAAATTCCTCCGTCGTAGTTTATTTAGTATGGGTCATAATTGTAGAATTGAAACCCATTCAGGTGTATGTTTATTATTATTAAATTAAAAGGGAACAATATAATAATAATAAGATTCTCAGATTAGGTAAGTTTGGCACGTCGGGAGGATGCTATGGTTAAAGCGAGAAGTATCTAATTATCTTTATTTCATAAAATAAGATAAAATATTATATTGGATTTATTTTTAAATATTATATAATAGTCATTGATGCTAACTTCTTAATCAAAAATTAAAATAGTACAACAGTACTATGATATAGGATGATTTAAAATTATGGCATTTTTGGCATTTTATGTTATATTTTTTTGAATAAACATTTAACGACGTAATATTTTTCTTACAGGTTAATTATCTCTGAGCCGTGTCTGAAGTTTGTGAGTTCGGTGTTCACTTGGGTATAATTATTTCCATTTCTTCGGTATGGTGAAATAAATTTCGGCAATAGCTTCCATCTCTCAACACGCAAAATTCCGAATTTGGCAGAAAATAAAGTACGACGTGCTTATGTACTTTATTCTTATCTTACTATAGGTACGAATTAACAAAATAAATTTTTTAACAATTTCGCATAGTAATTTGGAAGCCGATTTGCCGAAATATTCGAGATTCCCGAAAAAACATAAGTTACTGCCAAAAAAATATAAATAGTAATACTTATCAAATATTTCTGCATCTATTAAATTAAGTACCTTAGTAAGAGTACTAAAAAAAGTTAGTAACTTTCTTTCATCAATAAGGCAAAGAAAATTTACAGATAGAAGTTACAATATGAATATTCCTCGGATATTAATCATCATAATAAATTACATTACTTGAATAAACCAGCTTTAGAGGTATAGATAAAATCTATTAACTTCACCTAGTTTCGCAGTAAATTCAAGTTACTAGAGCCAGGTATCCTTCTGCCAACTTTGTATGCTTATCTGATTTTCATAACAGTAGCTCTTTTGGAGCGGTTATGGGTTTTCAGGAAATAGATAAACAAATTTTTATACTTATAACATTGAAGTTCTCACATTTGAATGCTTAAAAAAAATATTTAATAGAAAAAAATATCTTTATCATATATTTTTGTTTTAGTTTTTGCGCAACCTGGGAACTTAACCTTTAAGTATGGACGTCGGGTCTGACAGACCCATCTGGTTCTACGAGTTCTACAAATCAGCCACTTCTCGGGGACCTCCGCCACTGAGTCGCTCAGTACCTTTCGTATTAATGACAAAATGAATGTAGATAGCAGTGGTTGAGTCTCTGGGTTCAAAACACGTGAGTATTTAACTTTCTAAACGGGGCCTGGGTCTGTCAGACCCGACGTCCATGTTTCCCATACATGAATGATTTCAAAACTCCATATATTTTTATAATATTACAAAATATACTTTAATATTTTTATTGTATTATTTGTATTCAAATGTTTTTATTGTTATATATCATATATTATTTTGCATTGTTTGTTATATATTTTAGTAATATAAATATTATTTATCTAAAAAAAGATTCATTTTTTTTAGTTTTTATGATAAAATGGAAAAAAATTATCGACTAAGCACGTCAAGGACAAAAATATCGGTACTTTATAATCAACATCAAACAAAAGAATTGGAGGACGACATTTTATAAAAAAAATAGCACTTTATCAAATAAAAAGACGCATTTCGTATGCTAAACTACTCTAAAAATTGAGAACGACTTTGACTCGCGTTTCGTGATCTGATCTATCATTTATTGAACATGAAGCTAAAAAAATAGTTTTGGGTTCTTGGAAGACATGTACACTTTGCCCCCAAAAGATATATAGAACGACAACACATACTTATGTTGACTGCAATCGTCCTGTTAGCCAACAATGTTGAAAGTCATTGTGTATCGATGTTCAATAGTACCTTATCTTGAGGTGTTGTCAAAATTTTTATGTTATAACATAAGATGTAATTTCTTTATTTTTTTTAATTGTTAGACTTTATATTTTACTAAAAAAATATTTATTTTATTATCTGTCTGTTTTTTATAGTATTATTTTCTTAAGAGTCATCCCATGTAGCGAAAGACTGAAATTGTGACTCTAAGTTACTTAAATCGTTGTGATGCGTAAAATTTAATAAAAAGCGATTTTATTTATATTGATTTTGTTTGATTTGAAGCTATTCATGTAAACTAAAACATAAAATTGTCTTCTTCCTTTAAAAAAGATACGGAATATGACCAATAAATACACTGGTCTGACAGACCCGACGTCCATATGTGTGTTATAAAAAAATCACGTCCATAGTTAAAGGTTAATGTTAGTTAGACACTACGTTTCCCATTAAGACACTTTCGTTCTCCACTCTCCACCTCCGCCAATTCTTGAGCCTCGTTATCACAACAAAGAAATAAAAATATATCAAGTATTTGATTTCCCGAATGAGAATGGCGAACTCACAAACGGTGCGTTTGTAGTAGCACGCTTGTACCACTGCGTCACGACGTTTATATATTAGGCGACGTATATTATTTTATTTTATTTTTTCAAATTAAAATCCATGAACAAAATTTGAAAGTGTAAATCAACTATTATTATGAATGGCAAAATGATTAGAAAGTTGCTTAGCCTTCTTTCTTTTGCGATCAAATTATGTGTTATATTTATTTATAATTCAACGGAACCATGACAGGAGGAAGAACCCACGAAGTTAGTTCTGTACTTAAAACCATTAATCTTTAAATAGCAAGTTCCTAAACTTAACCTATAGGAAGAAAAAAGGAAAACTTCCAAATTTTAGCTGTGAGACTTTTTGATTAATTGGCAATTACCTACTCGGTTTCTTTACTTTATTTATACATAATTTAATATAAGATTCTGCTAATAATTTCCCTTCTCCATTTATAAAGTGTTATTATTGCTTTAAATGTATGGTTTACATAAAGTATGGTTTTAGTTTTATGTCTCCATCTGGATAGACATATGACATAAAGACAAAGTTATATTTTTCATTCGCACTTGACTCACTATTTTTTTATGTTTGCTTATGAACTTACAAGTTTAATAAAAACGTTGGTACTATTATATTAATAACATTACGTGAGCGTTTTCAAATTTTAGCTCAATAGGAAATTTAAATTTGAAATTTCCGAACATTTACATATTCAAATGTAAAAGAAGCGCAAGCCTTACAAATGGTTGGATTCACACTGAATATTAATAAGTAATTCAATACATTAAGCATCTCTAAGGCTCGAAATTAATGATTTCTGGGCCCAAGATCTAAATTGGTTGAATCATATATTTTTGTTTGCAATAATGTTAATAAATAATTTTTTTAGTATTAACAATATTAATATCGTGGAGGCCTTGATGCAGTGACACTAGGTTCTCGCTGAGTAACGCCTATTTTTTGACTCATTGAGTGTGGAGTGGCGGAACTCAACCCCGCGCTTTGCCTTGTTACCAAAACGTGAAAAATGAAAATTTTTATATTTTATTACCCGAAATGGGAATTGAAAATTCAATTGTCACGTTCATAGCAACACGCTTGTGCCACTGCGCCACGAGGGCCTCAAATCATCTGTAAATACATACGAGTAGGTACTATATATACATTTTAATATAAAGCTTAAAATAACAGAGTCGGCTGACGCACACCGAATGCACCGTGTTCTCGTCAGTAAAAAAAATTACACAAAAGAAAAAAAACACATTTGTATTTTGAAAGGTTGGTTACTTTAAGATAATGATAATGATGATGCCATTATATATTTATATAGTTATAAAATAAAATAAAAAATGTTAAATTATTCATTTTATATATTGAATATATAAAACTGTAGCGCTCTTAGTGTAGCGACGTGGACATCGTTTTGTGTGAGCGACTTTATTGAGAAAAGCGAAACGCTTTTAATCTTTTTTCGTTTAGTCACCGCAAGCGCTCTCAACTTTTTGACTGACCACTCGATGTACTTTGAATTTACTCTTTGACTGTTATTTTTATTTGTCCTAGCTCTAGGTTTAGGTTAAAAGTTTTAAATATGCATAGAATAAAACTACTCTAACAGTGCAATTAAAGTAGTTATGACAGAATTTTTTTCAATGAAAAAGAAATTACTTACAACATATTGTATTCTATAAAGAACTTTAAGCAACTGATACTCCTGTCACACTTATTTACAAATAATCTTTTGTTAAATATATTGTGTATATTTTGTCGTTAGAAGGCTACATGGAAACGACGAGAAATTTCCATTTACACTTTAGAGACTCAGCTTTCGAAAATTGAGCTTGAGTCGTTTGAGAAATAGTCAGTGATTGATTTTAGTGTTGTTAAGTGCTAAAATACGAAGCTATCTTGGGGCAGAGGTAGCATCTGTAAGCGCAACTATGGGTTGTAGATTCGTTTTCTTCTCGGTGTGAGGAATTAATTTCATTTCCACGCTCTAATAAGCCCAAATGCAGCGTTGAGTTTTACCCCTTGTCTTTGAAAGTGGAGACGAGTGTTTTCACATTACTGGTTCTTGTTATATATGCGGTATACACCATGACAGTATCCCAGTATTACATAAAAAAAATGTAATTTATAGAAAGTTTTGCATCTATATAAACTCATAGTGCTTCATAGGTACATCATGTTTTAGTTAAGAGTGTATAATTTATTAATGAAAATAAAATTATAAAAATATTTTAAATTATGTTGAAGCTGCATTGTGTATTAATATTGGAATGCAACCTACAAGTAAAGTAACAGAGAGATTGTCATTTCAACGTATTATTAGTACAATAGGCAAACAAAACTTATATTTCTTAATTATTAAAGGTATTTAAATAGATACACTATAAAAAAACGAAATCATTCCTTAAGAAGCTTTGATAATATTATTCGATTTTTGAGAAAAACAGAAAATATAAAACTAAATACAGAATTTACTGTAAACAGTACTACAGCAAAGGGCAATATGTATGTAAACTTGTCATTGAAACACAATAAAAGATCTTCAGCGTGTCAAAACATACTTTGTCAGAGAATCCATTAAGCTTGTTTATTCCATTACGTTAGTGACGCGATGCGCCGAGCGTCAAGAAACGCACCGATGCATGGGCAATGCATGCATTCCAGTTTATATGCAGAGAGGAAATATCCATTAAAACTTACTTATTCGGAAAGTAACTAAGTTCGTATTCACTTCATGTTTAATCTTTTAGACGAAGTCTTTTCGTTTACTCCATTTCGAATTAAGTATATATTTTGTTTTTTTTTAATGTATTTCTTTTTTAGCTAAAATAAAATCGAATCAGCGTCGCTGTATCTCGCATACAGCAGGGTGGGCAAAGGGAACCTAGTGTATAGTCACTCTGTTCCTCGTAGCAGCGTAGGCAGAAGAAAACTGTGAACCTATTGTTAGGATATTTTGTTCACCGTTAAGACTTTCCCTCTTTTGCCGAGATTTGGAGGCATTGTGTGTTCAGTGGTGGAACTTAACGCCGTGCTTTACCTCATTATCAGTGAAAAGGAAAATATTAATTATTTTATACCCTTGAATGGATCACAACACCGACAACCAAAAGTACGTATTAGTATGAATTAACATTATTGAAAGTTTCTTACTAGAACAGTACGAGGCTTAAACTCTACTCCGAGCTTAAATTGTTAAGCAGACCTTTTAGATACGTACTACCTTATATTGCGGTATTCCGAATGAGGCTGAAGCTCTAAAGGTTCATTTCAACGAGCTAAAAGCATTGGCAATTAGATGTTGCTTTGGTGTTGATAAGAAAACTGTTATATAAATTATTATATATTTATATACGAGTACATATATAGGTAATAATTTATATAAATATAGAAAAATTATATACAAACTAAAAATTATACAGTACATATCACAATTGACATTACGACATACCCCGCAACTCCCTACACAAAAAATTCCAATAAGAAAACGGACAATTAGAAAAAAACTGATTACCAAATCAAAGATCCGTACATATTTTTTTGAATCATAGCTAAGAACACTCTCGATTAAGTTACCTTTCAAAGAAAAAAACTAAATCAAAATCGGTTCATCCGTTTGGAAGCTATAATAGCACAGACAGTCATACACACATCACATACACGTCAAATGTATAGTTAACTTAAACTAATCGGGAGTATTTTGTACTTAAGGAAAACAAAACCTTATAATGTTCATTAAGCTCCATTACGTCGTAAGTAAAAAGACAAATAACTTCTTATTAGCTTTGGCTATTTACTCTCTTACCCTCCGTCTTCCTCATGTTGGAATAGGCTTTATTAATACGAAAATATAATAACATTACACGATAGCCCCCGGGCAGCGTCAACTAAATCATACTGTATAAACAACGCTCGCTAACAACAATTAATAGCACATTATATATATGAAAAGATAATCTTTTTAATTAATATATACGTACAATAAATATTTATGACGTCGTTAAAATATTTCAGTTTTGATAAAATTAGCAAATTGAAATTTTTAGGTTAATAAACGTATAACAATCACCGCAAACGAGCGTTAATTTTGATATTACGGTAATAAATACTCGTATGTTATTTCCACTATGGCCTAATTTGACTGTAGCAGAGTCAATATTGTCTTAACTTTATGCAATATTGTTTTAATAATTGTATAAACGGTTTTATTTTAATAATTATAATAATTATTAATAAAGCCGGTATATGTGTATACGCAGTATGACAAACTACGGATAAAGCTCGTGATAATAACGTAAGCATAGAAATTAATAACTATTAAAGCCTATTTTTCAGCTTCACGCCATGTACCGTATATAGTTGGGTAGGCAGAGGGAATCTAGTGTTAAGACACTCGGTTCTCCACATTTCGCCAAATTTTCAAGGCATTGTGTGTTGAGTGGCGGAACTCAACGCCGCGTTTTGCCTTGTGAGAATAAATGAAAATGTAAATAAATAATCAGTCTACAGTCACGCTTGTGCCACTGCGCCACAATAGCCGCAAAAACCTATTCCTATAGCTATATACTTTACCTTTTATTTTTAAAACATCTCTTTATCACACTGTGGGTAATAATTTATGGGGTACTTATGAACAATTAGTCAGTTTTTGTTTTGCGTAGATGAAAATTTATGATTGCTTAAGATTTCTAAAATGGATCTTTTGTGTAATTTTTTTTTATGGAGCTGTTGTTAGAAGTATTGTAGGTACGAGTCATTTTGCCCCTTGTCAAGACTAATAAAAATGGAATCCAATAGGCATCTAGGCAAGTTTCGTAAACTTTGTACATCTGAAAACAGTTCTAGTTATGCATATTTTATCTGTAATATCTTCACTCTGTATCCCGCATATAACAGGGTAGGCAGAGGGAACCTAGAAACCCAGTATTAAGACACTCCGTTACTATTAAGACATTTCTGTTTCCATTTTACCGCTAAATTCTGGAGGCGAGCGAGCGAGAGTGAGCTAAGCGATGTCTATATCGAACACAAAACTAACAAATTTAATATACAGCTGTTAAAACCCTTGTTAATATCAGAAAACCTAAAAAGAGCGTACGGCCCCTATAATATTCTGTATGGCCTGAACACACGATAGATAGAGTACTATGTAAGTATTATATAGTGGCATATGTTATTGAAGGTTTCAAAACATTTATTGAATACGATTCTTACAATTATGATTGTTTTCAGAATATTTATAACTGTTATCTAGAAACGTACAAAAATATGAATCTTCTGTAACCGGCACAGTTATAAATCCAGTCGACTGGGTGCTCGCTTCCTTCCGGCTACGCTCCCGAGAGCATAGTTTGTTCTATATGGCCATTATCATCACATGTCGAGATCAGTACAGAATTAAAGTCTTCTACATAGAAAATGCTATTAAAAGCTGCTATTTAAATCGATTCGAAATTCATCTTCTAAGTTTGGATAACTATAGAGCAGTGTCATTTATCATTCAACGCTCCACCCGTCGTGCAAGAAAGAGAATCTGCTATTTTTATTTTTTTCACTTATTAGTTTGATAGTGAGAATTACTTTTAGAATCGATTGCTTGATTTGTGTGACCTTAATTTGGCTTGTCTCTTCTCATTTTTGTATTTAAGTTTCTAAGTTTAGAGTTAAAAAAATTGTTTCCTTTTTTACTTAACCGAGTAACCTAATTCGATCTCAGCTACGAAAATATCTTTTAATATATTAAATCAAAATAATTATTTGCTTTTCTTAAAAGGGGCGCTAAAAACAATAAATTTTAAGTACTTCTCAATTTATAGCCTTAAAAATTATAATTAAAACATCGTAGACTACATTTTGAGTCAAAAATTAGTCGAATAGTCAGAACTATCTAAGGCAGGTACGTAGGGTACATATGTATCTATGTACCTACAAAGCCGTACGTAATTTTATATGGAACGATCGTAAATTCAGTCGGCAGCGCTCTGGCTTCCTTCCGGCTACGATTTCGAGAGGACGCAAACATTTTGTTTCAGTTGGCCGTTATCATTGTGCACATAGAGCGCGAATTTTCCCGAAAATTTTACTCCGAATTGGTTTTTCATTTATTTTCACAACAATAAATGTTGCTATTAACCAATTACAATAAAATGTCAGCATACTGCCAACACATTTAACTTTTTTAAAGTGTATGTTTTTAAATGATCCTAATTTATTACCAAATTTATCGCTTTTAAAATACTAAAATTATGGCGCTACACCAAAAAATAAAAGAAGTGAAGGAAAAAAGAAATCATTGTCAAAGTTGAAATTAGTACTGAATATTGATTAGTCAATATTATTATATTTGTATTTCTACACTCCCTTGATCTTCAAAAACAGAGTATCGTTGATACTAGAAGTCATGTAAAAAGCAGAAGTACCTCTTGGAGGGTATGTATCAAGAGGTTAATCACAGTGGACGAGGCAAAGAGGTATGCGGAGGCCATAGAGTTTAGCACCCCGTTCTCTCTGGCAACTATGCTAGGGATAAAGCGAGAAGCTAAGTAGGTAAGTAAGTAGAATATTTGTAACAAATATTTCTTTTTATAGATTAGATACTATAGATCTAAAGATATCAACTTTATATGACCACATTGACTTTTAATTTCTGATGTTTAAAAATTGTAAGTATTACATAAAATATGTGCCCACTTTTAATTTTGAGCCTTCTGTTATAAATTGGTGGCATTTTATATTGAATATTAACTCTCTAACTATATTACTTAAAATAAAAGAGAGACACTGTTTGATCTAGTATAATACAAAACTATTCAAACCATCTTAATTAAAGTAATAGCAGCAATTTTCAACTGGCGATGTATGGGTGAGCATAACGATCCCTCGGCGTTGCACTAAGTGTGATTTAAAAATGTTTGTCTAGAATGTAAATGCTTGAAATAAACGTTTGGATCACCATATTTACAAAGAGTTGGATAATGGCATAGTTTAAATAATGTGAGAGAAGTAATCTAAGACAAGTACTTTCAATTATATAGACATCGAAATTATTTATTGAAGTGTAAGAGATGTAAAGAATGAATTTAAGATGAGAAAGGTTGATACAAGGATAGTGGTAATACTTGGAGCCATGTATTTGTTCTACATTGGGAAATTTAATTTAAATACTTTAGGTATTGTTTGTTTTACCTAAACAACTTTAAAGTCTTTATAAATAATCAGCTTCACGCTGTATCCCGCACACAGCAGGGTAGGCAGAGGGAACACAGTGTTAAGACACTCCGTTGCCCACTTTCTGCCGAATTCTGGAGGCATTGCGTGTTAAGTGGCAGAACTCAACGCCGCGCTTTGCCTCGACACCAGAGCGAAGAAATGGAAATATAAACGTAAATAAATATTTCACTTCCTCGAGTGGGAACCGAACCCACAACCGTCGCGTTATAGGCACACCCTTGTGCCGCTGCGCCTAGACGGCCTTATCGGTATTATCTTTTTATTTACTGTAAATAGAAACACACGCTGGCGTAGTATGTGGTATAGTTAAGCTTTTCTTATAAAAATTTAGAAAACAAGTTGTTTTTGAACATCCTAGCGTCCAGGCGCTGTCAATTAAGCTCTATGTACATCGTACTCCTACATACCTTTACATACGTACACATTCCCCTGCAGTGCTATTTTGATACAGTTGCTAGTATTACTATTTTGCTGTTCTTTTTTAAAAGATTCTAACAGACCTTCGCTACAGAGAGACTACAAAATCATTAATCGTTTATATAATTACTTGTATATCTGTATATGTAAATCGATGGAGATTTATATTTTGTCTCGCGATCGACGGATCGACGTCAGATAACCACCTTATATATATGAAACCATATAATGTATATGAAATTATATTTAGAAAGCGATGACAGCAGTATGTCGTACTCGGGACCTACTAGTGAGCTAGTTTGAGAAAAAAATATAAATTGACTTCATTAATTCGATTTTTTCAAGCATTTTTTTTAATACAAATGTACTGAACTACAATAACTCGCTAAGTATTAATATGGATAGGTATTGACTTAATAATGAAAGCTTCGAGCCAGCTCATTTAAATAAAAATATAAATATATGGCTCAAGAGTTATTTATTAGCAGTCACTTAAGAATTTGGATAAAATCTCGCTTAAATATATGAATTCGCAAACTTTTGAGAACAAATATATGCACTCAATGCATATTCGTACTCTATCTAAAATGAGTTTAATTAAAATATGAAAGTTCCGTAAGAGAAATAAATGAATTCTGAAACTGTAAAGTCATTCACAGATGGACGTCCGTAGATAATTCAATGATTTTAGACACGATTCCTTTATTTGCATTCATCTCTGTAGTTTGCAAGAAGTGCACTACATTTTAACGAGTTTTGCTTCAAGAGAGTTCAAGAGCAATTATTATTACCGGCCGGATTTAAGTGAATTCTCACTCATAACTTTTAATTGTTCTTTTCACTGACAACTCACTCGATGAACATTTTAACAGTTTTCTGGTTAATGATAACCTCTAGTGGAAAGAGAGTTCAAATAATGGTTATGCCTAGTTTTTGATTATTGAAGGCTTCATAAAAGTTAATCTACGTAGGTTAATCTCGGAACACGCTTAGAATATAATATCCTATAAAAGGTGTAAAAATGCTACAAATTTTCAGTAGAATTTTGAAATTCAAAGTTCGTTAGGTTAGGTTTATCTAATTTTTATTGAGCTGCGGAACTCTACGCTACACTATGTCTTATGCACTTATAATTTTCTATATAATTTATAATTATTAGTATTTTAATTAGTAACCTCCATTATAAAACATTTATAAATTATACATTACATATCACTTAACCACATCAAGCTAACATAACGGAAGGTCTTTCATGCTATTAAATTCGAAGGTTATATCAATAAAGATTTTTCTTAATTAATATTAATTAAATTTGAATTTATAGATTTTGTCCAAATGACAAGGATACTTCAAGTGGCAGCTATTAAATTGCAATCTCAGCTTTAATACTTAAATATTGATCCCCGAAGTTTTTGAAAAATAAAAAAATGAGTGATTGATGGTTTTCGAATAACCCTGACGAGAGTTGTAATGTGATGAATGAGCCAATTTAAATTTTCACCAGGTAAGCGTCTGGAATGCTAGCACGAACACGAATTTCCTTTCTGCTAACATCATAGGAATGGTAATAAAATATATACATAGTGAGGCGACGCTTGCTATATATTATCATAAGATCGGGAGCTAAATTCCTTTTATTACGTCTAGTTTTATTGTTTTACTGATAGATGAATTTATTAGATTTTATGGATTGAAATTTTTCAGTAAAACAGACAAAAATATCAATTTTAACATATTTTGTTCCTATTTATAAAATTATACCCGTGTTGAAAATGGTTTCAAAATATTATTATAGAGAGAATCATACTAATGGATGGAAATATTTCATTTTCTCACAAAATATTGACACGTCCATTTCTAGTATTACCATTAACCTTCAACATTTGAGGCTATTTCGCATTTTAGATGGTGTTCACGCTCTGCTCACTTCTACTCTGGACGTAATTATATTGATAGTTTGATTAATTCTGGCATGAGGTCGAAATTCTAACTATATATGGAACAATATCTAAAGGTTATACAATCATTTGACTAGAGAATTTGAGTAATGAGAGTAGCTGTATAAAATAATTGTAACTGAAAGTAAGCCGGAAGATGTCATTAGCTGACAGTATGTTTTTTAATTTAATAGTATAGAAAATGTATAATTGGAGCTAAAACTAAGTAGTTAAAACTTCTCTGGAGAATATGTTTTATTTCCTAGTTTTATTATATATTTTGCGAGAGATGTTTGATGATATAATTAAAATCTGAAATATATGATTTTCAAATCTTAAGACAATCCCGAAATATAATATGTGGCGCAGTGGAACAATGTCTGATCGTAAATATGATAGTTTTAATTTCCCAATCGATGGCATATATTATTTTTGTTTCCTTGCCAGAGCAGGGCGCAGCGCGGCGTTGATTTCCGCCGCTCGACACTCAACGTCAAGAAATTGTGTGTTGAGTAGTGAAAGTCGACACCGAGCTAGTGATATGCGGATTAAACCGTGAAGCTGAGCACAAATTTACTTACACCACTCTTAAGACCTTATGTCTTTAAGCAGAAAAAAATGTAAATATCTCCCTAAATATTCAGAAACAAAGAGAAGATAATATGTAAAAATAAAAAGCGTGTTGCATATATTCATCCGTATTTTAGAGGGCACAGTATACTCTCACTGTGGATGGGTTAACAATGCAAATAGATAGGTGAGCGCGGTAGATAATAAGTAGGTCAAGGAATTTAATTCCATTATCATTTCCTTTATAATCCACATCTAATATGAAATAGCTGATCTCTTATTTACATGTTCATCGGAAGCTTATAGCATTTATTTTAGTACTTAGTAGAAATTCTCTTATACTAAGCTCAATTTTCATTAATATTAAAATTGAGTTTCGCCTCTCAACAGCCTATGCCTCCAGAATTTAGAGGAAAGTGGGGAACGGAAGTATCCAAATGGGAACGGAGTGTTCAATAAGTTTCCAGGTTCCCTCTGCTTGCCCTGCTACACGTGATATTGAATGCAGCGGGACGTCAAAAAAATGTGTTAAATAAGTACATTTACCTAGGAAAGCATTACGTTACTCGTTACAATGTACCTGCGGCAGAATTACCTGGGACTCTTTGAATGTGCTATGTGTGCACAAACACAACTCACCATTATTTTCATCGTGACCGCGTCGACGAAGCCGTAGGTAAAAGCTTGTAATCTTATATGAGACTAGTGACCGTCCACGCCACTTAATTTACATGGACTTTATGACCATTTCCACATTACTTCAATTTACTATACGTTATCATTGAAATTTAGGGCCAAAATATCAAGAAATTGCTTGTGTTGAGTGGCGAAACGTAATTTCGCATTTAGTTTTACGGGAACGGGAAAAGTAAAACTCAAATATAATTATTCCATCCTTCAGGAGATATACCCATATCTTCTACAAACAGACAAACAAACACAAATTAAGAAAATCATTGATATAATTTTATTAATATAATTCCGTCTGTTTACATTATGTTTTTGCAATTATATTTAATGTACGGACAAAATTCACCTTGTTTATCTTATTATTTATTTAAGTTAAAACTTTTAATAAATAAAATTCAAATATAGTTATCGCGACCACAGTGGATTTTATATTAGAACGAAGTAGGTCACAAACTTTGCTAGAGCAACTTTGCCATCGTAAACTTTTTAGAAGTAAAAATTTGTTTTTAAAAATAATATGTCAAGTCATCGAAGTAATAGTTTAACTTATATTTTTTTGACAAGTTGCATTCCCACTAAAGGAAATGAAATATTTAATATTTTCATTAATTCTGGTGTTGAGGCAAAGCGGGGCGTTGAGTTCCGCCTCAACACGCAATGACAGAGAGCAATCCACAGAGCATACAGAAAATGGGGAATGGAGAAGTCATCATGGACACGGAGTAAGTGTATTGACACTGGGTTCCCAGGTTTCCTCTGCTTACCCTGCTATGTGTGGGATACAGAGTAAAACTAATTTATTTGATTAATTTTTATTTTATAATAATTGATAAGACATAATCCGTATTTGAACTGAACTTCCACTGTGAACTTCCACATCATGAGTAACTCTAGCAGCTTACTAAAGTTATTTTAAAATAAACATCTCCAAGGACGACACGACCTGGTTTAAGTTCAAACCAGGTACTCACAAGTTAAAAAACATTACCTTAGTGGCTAGACTCGGGTTAATTTTTAAAGAATAGTTGCGAACCAACCGAGTACTGACTTTGATTTCCCAGGGGTAAAACTTAGGAAACGAAGAGTAGAAAAACCTGTCGTTTACGTGTACGGGTTAAATAAATTAAAAAAAATAGAATAGGATAGATATTATTGTATTATGCGTTTAATTCCGCCACTTGTGACTCAATGCAGAGTATCGTAACACTAGAAGCTCCATTACACTGAAAAAAGAATGTTCGTAAATCATGCAAAAAAATTATAGAAAGCATATTTTATTTCCCAAAATTCATTCATCCATTAAATAAATGAAACAGTATTAAGAGCATGAGGGCTATAAATTCTGCAAGTTATATAACGCGTGACGATCGCGGCCAGCTAAGAATACAAAGAGGATGTCCCATATTTCTGGTAGGTTGGTACACAGTGTATAGTATGCGTGAAGAGGGCCCACCCCCAAATCCTACATTTTCCTGTTACGATTCAAGGGCTATTTAAACCAACTTCCGCGTTATTTTTCCAAAATATCCTGTATTATGTATAACCAATGCCTTTTTGCTTATTTTTTGAGTAATCTTTTAAATATGTATTTTATGAATGTAATGAATAGATGTACTAATATTATTATGTCTTTAATAATTAATAAATAGAAATTAGATATAAGTATGGATATTAAATAAAAAAATAAGTGATAAATATATAAACCTACTTATAAATTAATTATTTAAAATATATAGACATATTTTATAAAGTTAATAATTACAGTAATTACATCAAGGCTATAATAAAACTTTTATAGCAAAGCTCCATTTCATTATTTGTATAACACTCATAAGGCAGTCATTGTTAAAAGATAAGGCGTTCAGAGGTTAGCTTATGGTTTGTGTCATAAAACGATGTTTATGAAAGGTCCAGTGTTGGTCCTGCGGATAAGGTTGTGTCAACATTTGAGATAAGAATAATAAAACTGAAAAGCGAAACCTTTGTAACTGTGGTTTCGTTTTACGTTTATTATGTTAGCGTATTTTGTCTTCTCGTTAGAACATTATTAATACTTAAAAATTTAAAAACAGTTTTACATTAAATTTTTATACACATTATATTGAACTTACATTTATTACAAAACTATCTGCTTTTCTTATTTGATATAAACACAAAAAAATAAGCTTGAAGAATGAAAAAGAAAAAACCAAAGAAGAAGTTTAAAACTAAAAGGAAAATGTTAACAGGAAAATATTTTTTATTGTACTATGATTTTTTTTGTTTATAAATATAAAGTGGAAACTTTTTCTACGTACAGGTACTAGTATTAGTTGTTAATTAATAGTTGTAATTAATATGCGTACTTATATTGTTCATAAATAAAAAAATAGGCATTGTTCCTTATCATGTATATCAAATAAAGTTATGCTAAACATGAAACGTACAATCAGCTTGGCGGTTCAGATCTGTAAAATGAATGGAGGAACCAATTATTAACATGTTAGTAATTAAATAAAAATATTTATGATTGCATTAAATTATTCCTATAAAAATAAATACTTTTTAATCCCTATAATCGCAATCTTTTGCGTTATGCAAAAAAATATAAAAAGCCAAACCAAGAATCAATAAAATCCTTATAATCGGTGATACAGGTGCAAAATTTCCAATAAATTACAACTAAACAAACCTTTAGTGCCCTTGATTTTTTAAAAAATGTACAATATAATTTCTGTTGTATACTTATAATGTATAATATCTAAAGCACACACACGTACTGTTATCAAAAGCTTAGTACGAACATGTAAAGCCAGACTTTTCCAAAGGTATAATTTTGTTCTTTTGTTTAAGGAGAGCACTCAAATGAATCGGCAGGGATAAAAATGTCGACGCAATCACGTTCCTCTGATTTCCACGACGCACGCTACCTGGCATGTTTTATTAAGCAATCAGGATCAGTCGAGTTACATTCAACCCTTTTTCGTTTTAGACGATGGAAAAAAAGGGTACAGTCGTTAGACCTTGAACTTTTGTGTAATTCTGCAATTTGTTTTATTTCAAAGTAAATTACACATATCTATTCAATATTTATAATTAGAGTTCCATAGTACAAACGCTATAAATGGAACCCTTATAGGATCACTTTGTCTGTACTTCTATTAAGAGTATTTATCTTGAAATTAATATCAAATATTTAGGACTATGGTCCTTTGAAGCGCAGAAAAATTCAAGATTCTAAGTCAACGCAATTAAAAGAAACTTAAATTTGTCAACTTTCATAAACTGTACTTCCCGATGACATACAATCCTGCAATTGGTACCGAACCCTCGGTATGCGAGTCTGACTCATATTTATACTAAGGCATAACTGTAACTAATCTGTGCGGTTAAATTTGGTGTAGTAAAAGTTATTCATGCAAAAAGTAGATAAATTGGAAAGTTTGATTTATGTATGCCTTTCTTTGAGGGGTGACGTGTTTACAATTCGGCCGGGCAGCCAGTGTCTTATCTGTCGGTTGCGTGGATGCGTAACGGCCGAGCCACGCCCCCCGCAGCTTCTTCACAGATTGAGAGTTGAGATGATGCGCGCGCATACCTACCCTGAGTAAAGCTCGGGTTATATGAGCGTTTTTATTTGCACAATTTTATGTTTGATTTATTATAACTAATATTTTGTAATTGTGTAAAATATTTTTCTCTTTTAGTTTTTCAAACATTCATATAAAAAATTTGATAATTAATAATTTTGATTTTTTTCTTTATATAGTCTGTTACTAAAAAAAATCTTAAAAAAAAACTATATTAGGGCGGGATTTCGTAAAACGTAATGTCAAGCAAAAATCTGACGTTCCACCTGAACAGATAAACAAATTACATTTCTAACAATTTACAAACACACACCATGTAAACACATCCCATTATTACACTTCGTTCGCGCGATGCGTTGGGAAAAATCTCTAGCTAGAATCAGCAGAACAGCGCCACGGCTCGGTCCGCCATCGGGCCACAGACTAAGTGAGCACCGCCATCTGTCGGCCGGCGCCGCCTCACCTGCCCGGACCGCACGACAGTCGACACTCGCCGTCGCGCTCGCACCAGTACACTAACTACTGGCACGTATAAATAACCTCAAACCTATACTAAACGTACCCAAAATATTGTTTTCACATCCAATCCCACAGTGACATTAACTCTAAATAAGTGCAGACGTGACATAATACTCAGTGCTTACAGCGTGTCGTGAATCAGAAAGTCCCAACATGTTCCTTTTGGAGGGCTGTCGACGGGCAGCCCCCAAATATTGTGCCAATATGTGGTGGTATATATTTTTCTGTGTGTTATACGTTAAAACTATTGCTGTGACCTCCTCGAATACCACTGGAGTCGATACTGGCAGTGAGTATATATTTCATTTTTGTTTTTATAATTAAGAATCAGCTGTAGTTGAATAACAATTGAATTTGTTGTAGTTAAAATATTATGCTAATTCCTTGAGATCGTCAGCTTTACTGTTAAAAAGTTAAGTAAACAATAACGGGACAGATTGAAATGATTCTCGCAATATTGTTAATATATCAATCGAGCAATTCATATTTACATGCCATTGAAACAGGTTTATTACGTGCACACGCCGACTAAACTGTAAGAGTGTTTACTTATAAAAGGTGTATTGTAAATCAAGATATAAGAGATAAGATAGTCAATGTCACGCCACTTTTATATAGAAATTAAGTGTCACTCGTAAATAACAAGGAAGTGTTATGTGATGGTTACCTGTGGTCATTTTATTTTTTTAACCTTTTGTATTATTTTATTATTTGCCATTATTTCTTATTACTTTATTTTTTTAAATTATTCTTTACCAGCGACCCAAACGAGGCTTCGTCCGCTTAGTTATTGTTATTTTATAGGTTCCCTCTGCCTACATAATAGTAAAATTATACAAAATCTATATACTTACGTAAATTGTAGCCTATGTGTTATCTGATATATAAGCTATATTACTGTAATGTTTTATTTAAATTCGTTGAGTAGTTTTTGCGTGAATGTGGACAAACATCCATCATGCCATTTTATTATATTAGTAGGGCAGAATTTAAATAGACTTTCAATTGATATATAGTCATATCTATTTAATATTAATTTAAATAAAGTTCTGTTTATATGAATAGTTTATTGCACATATCATAAATTAAACGTTATATTAATAGAATGTGCCAACGGATACGTTAACTGTAATACGAGGCGACCAAATGCCATTGATAGATGGTCATTACAATACTTATATAAAACGAAACATATAGAAACTACCTATAGTAATTTATTGCGCACTAAAATATTTTATGTTTTTAAACATAAAACATTGACAATAAAATATTAATAGTAAAACAAAAAATATAAAATTATTGTAGACAATTACAATAATTCTTATAAATAAATAAATGTTTGTGGCTTATGACGTTTTGACTTGTTATTTAGAATCGAAGGCCAACAATCGTAAGTAGTAATACTTTCTTACGTCACTTGGTTATGAAAGATCAATATGCAGCCTAAATACTAATACGAGATGGGCTCGTTAATGAAACAACTTACGTCTTCCATCTCTTAAGTGGGTATTGTCTATGCTAATTTTATCTATCCGGTCTGACCTTAAAACAAATGAATGGGAAAACTGCAATTGCATTTTATACTATCGAAAATAAAATATATATATAAAATGGCAGTCAATATTCGTTCGGTCATCTAAAACTCAATCTAGAAATAGGTGATAAGTGGATAAGCGAATTAAGAATAAAATCATTACTAAATGTAGGTAAGGATTTGGTAATTTTTTAGATTATGAAATAGCAAACAAGTATAACCAAAAACTTGTTTTATATTGAAAATGAAAGCAGTATCGTGCTAGTATTTTTTTAATTTAAAGAAATAGAAATACGTATATTTGTATACGCATATTACTATGTTTTTCATCGCTGAATATGATGACGTTTCAGAACTATTTATAGACCAACCAAATAAACAAAATAACAAAGCAAACAACTTTGATGAGCCTCAATTTAAAAGGTTCATAAGTCCATAAGCGACTATTTGAACCAATTAAAAGCCGTCCTTTGAAACATCATTACTGGATGCAATTTGTATGAATATTACGCCATGAATAAACGCAGAACGATGTTTGCCAAAACCCTAAAATAGAATAATAAACAACTGAAACCCACATAAGACACGATATTTTCCTGAAACAGTACAAAGTTCAAGTGATGTTTTGTGGCGTTAAGCCAATTTAATACGCGCTCTTTCCATACATTGTATTGACGGTGATATTATTGAAGCAATGTTAGAGAATTTTATAAGTTTATAAAATTTTCAGAAACAAATTGGGCGGGTAAACGATTTTACGCTATTCTAGCTGTCTCAAATTCAGCATTCCGCAGCTGACGCCGCGACTATAAAAGCGCCATGGATGAAAAGAGTACAATCGCATTGTGGCGCTTTGAAATGAGCTTTGTGTCCAAAGTAGGCGCCGTTATGTGAAAAATGGGAAAGGGATTGCACTTGTCATATTTAGCCTTGTCTTGTTCAACACTTTTGTCGTCTTTTATTGAATTAGTTTCGAATTGTCTGAGAATAAAAAATTGTTTTACAATTTAGATTCCTAAAGAATTTTACTCGTATACAATTTGAGGTAATATAAATTTCTTTTTCAGAGAAGTGAATTGTATTTGTTGGTTAAAAATGATATCAAATTTAATATTTTATTCGTAAATTATGATACAATATTTTAATCTCTTTTGTATTTTCATGATTTATCAGTTTCACGCGTTTTCCCCGCATTCATTAATTATAACGATATATTATATAACTTCCATTTAACCGTTTTATTTACATGTTTTAATTACGTAAAATGAAAAAAACATTCGCAGTTGTGAACCAATTTGGCAACTGCCAAAATCGCAAAATATCTTGTAAATGGAATTCTTAGTCTTCATCAAATCTTCGCTACATTTTATTACTTGGATGATCCTTAGAGATTTAGTTCTTGAGAATCGTGGGATTGCCCTCAGGCTACAAAAGGAAGTACATAAATAGCTATCGATAATATGTATTTATGTATACCAAAATAATATGCCAATCATCTCTATGTAACTTAATATTATTAAATTTCAATTAATTATATATCTCAGGTAATATCTGGTAATATGAACCAGCACGGGTATTTACCAAGTGCTGGATCAGGGCTGGCTGATTTGGTTTATAACTGCATCACTATTTAAACCTAAATGTAAAAATTTTCTAATTGTTGATTATTTTATATTACACGATAATACAACGAATAGCAAATAATTATTGTAAAATTAGAACACAGAATATTCATCCCAAAAGAAGGGTTGCCTACGAGAGATATAATTTAATTTTATTGAGTTGCCATCTGGCCATAACAACGATTGCGCAATTAAGCCTTCTGGACATTCCAATTCTATATTCACCGTTGACCTCGATCTTGTATTGAACCATTGTCATTAAGCCTACTGCTACTGTCCTATGATGGTATAGATAGGCAGATGTTCGGTAAGTGAGGGTGGATAGGTTCTCTTGTGAATGGTTGAATCAATTTTGAACCTTGAATCAACAGCATACAGTCTTACACTGTCGCAAAACATGAAACACATCAGCTGTTGCTTGGCGTCACTCAATTGGTTCCCAACATCTATTAATTGTGGGCACTTCGAATATTGTTTGTAAGCGTTCAAGTTTGGAAAACTACTCAGCAGTTTCAATAAGTATGAAAAGGAGATAGTTCGGTTTTATCCTCATCAAATAAAGTTTCCTGAATTGATTATTTATTCAACTTGGTAAGTTTTATTATCTTTCGTCGACAGAAAATATTCTTCATTTCTTCTACATTTATTTTTAAAGGTCCAACAAATTCAATAATTTTATCATTATTTACTCACTTGACAAATAAAGAAAATGTCGCAATCAAAGTAACGATTTAGCCAATCGTCGCGCATCGTTAGGTAAAAAGTCGTTTCTTTAAAAAAGTATTAGGGGAGAGTGGGGGAATGGAGCTATGAAAGAAAGAAAATTAAATTATAATGAATAATTATTTTTCGTACTTTTTAATCATTAAAATACATATGAAAATTTATACAATAAAGATAATAATTTCAGTGGTTTTGTTGTTTCTTGTTGTAATTAATGAATAATATTTGTATGTTTTTATATTTTCTTACAGCTTATAGAATTTTAAAAGAGTTCTATCGTTAACTTTTATTTAACTTTATATCGGAGTTTCCACAAACTTAAAAACATCCAGTGATTTCGTTTTAATGAAAGCAACATTTTTAAGAGCGTAAAAGAACTTAAGATAACGGAATGAGACAACAAGCACAATAGATTAGCGTTCCGGGGAAAATACACGGTTTTAGAGGAGAAAATTGTAAAACTGGTTGAATTTATTTTTTCAGTCACCATGCAGCAGTCGGATAACGTTCATTTTTAAAGGGATAATGTGCCAAACGGCTTTCGAAGGCTTTCGGCCAGGTACCCGTAGTTCTAAAATAACGTAACGTAGTACGCATATTTTTTTGATGCTTTGCAGAA
>JAEBDU010012937.1:225851-248201 GCA_016802625.1 Heliconius numata
ATATCATTCGTCTATAATAAGCACTCAGGGTCAGCTCGAGTTTTTCCCGTCCGCGTTTCATTGAGAGCTCTCTGGCAAAATTGAGCCTTATTTCATGGCCGTGTTTAATTTCAACGAGCTCAACCTATTTCATAACGAATGTCCAATTTTTTTTTTAAATTTTAATTTTTTAAGTGGTTTTATTTAATATTTGCTTACATAAATTTGTATTAAAAATTGAGAATTATTATTCCTAGATGGTTGTGGGTTCTATTTCCCATTGTTGACTCGGGGGATGAATTATTATTTATTAATATTTTCATTTCTTCGCTCTTGCTTCTTTCTGGTACTAAAAAATGTTAATTTGAAATTTGGTAAAGATAATACTTTTAATTATACTTTAATACTTTTATAAACATAATTTTTTAATTTATTTGAATGTTTATGTTGTAAGTAGACCAATACAAAATTAATAATTGTCGATTTTACGAAATGATTCTAAGCTAGATAACGTTAAATATTTGTATTATATTAAAAATACCTATACCCTACCCCTACCCTAGCTTGTTAGTCTCATTAAGATAAATGTACTGTGCAAATAACTCTGAAAACATACTTCTGTTGTATTTTTAAACAGTCACCTGCTCGCGGCTTCGCCCACTTGAACTTCGTAATTATTAGATTACTAATATGCATTGTTTCGTTTTCTAATTATAATATCAGTTTAAAAAATAGTAATATTAAAATAGTAAAATTCTATAAAACATGTGTAACAAACACATAACCCTAAGAAAACGTGTACCCTATGTGCTTAATGGTTTGCCTGAGGACATACGCCGCGAGCCAAACTTAAAGAGGTTTAAAATTAAACTTAGGGAGTATTTTTTGTCAACTGTTAATTGAACAGTTGACAGAAAATACTTCTTAGTTTAATTTTGATCTAATATAAATGTAATTTAAATCATATGTATAGAGATCCAGCAGTCAAACTCGCGTAGAGTTTTGCAGGACACTGTTTAAGTTTTTTTTTTTATTGTTAAATGGTAGTAATAAAATAAATAAATAAATAAATAATAAATAAACAATTAAATTTGTTAAGCTGTAAATTTGTTGTTCTGAAATTAGCGTGAACAAACGCACAGGCAAACTAAAATTTTAAAAATATTTTTGTTTGGTTATAATTATGTTATAAAATACCACAAATTATATTCTAGCCTACTCGCGCTCCGCTTTCACTTATACATACCTCACGAAGTCACATTCATTATACATCAAAACCTTTCACATAAGGGTATTATTTTATAAATTCTTTGCTATGATGAAATTTAAATGTGAATGTAATATAATGTCAAAGGAATATCAAACGAATCATGCTTCTGCACTACTGATTACATAGCCTAAAATTTACATTTATATTCAGTAAAATACGAATTATATAAAAAGGCGTCCATTAAAATAAATTGATATATTATTAAAATACCAATCTTTAAATATTCGTGGAACATCTCAGTCGTTAACAAAGGCGCAGTGGCGGCCTATTAATATTTATTGAAGGAAAATAACCTCGCCGATGTGGCTATCCTAATTTTATATAATTGGGTTTTCTGGAAAATCAGCATGCTTCTGGACTGTTATATTCTTTATAAAACTCGCTGTTGGCGAAGTGAAGTTATTATAATTGAAACATCCAATATTAGCATTATAAAATATACACTGCTAACTCGCTTCCTTTAATGAAGTTTCGATATCAAACACTATTACATTGAATCTATATATTTTATCAGTTACAAGTAACTAGGTGGCTGACTGGAGTTTTCTAGACGGGGTGGTTTAATTCTTTTTTACCTGTAAACTTGCTTAATATTTTTGGTGTAGTAATCGTTGTTATTGTAATATTTTGAATTTGTAATGCATGCAATTCCCTATAAAATAAATTACATTATATTAATTTATTTCCTAATTATTGCCAAATACATATTTTAAAGTGTTATTTTCCTACATACAATGCTGATAATACAATGTTAATTAGGGCTCATATTTGAGAGGAAAATTTAAATTCTATTGTGTTTATGTTTTTATCTCAGTTTATGAAGTCCCTCATTTAGCTAAGTACCTAGAATTTTTTTACCAATTTAAGTCTAAAAATGTTTAGTGATTTTATGTTATCTTTATTCATATGTTTTATTAATAAAAGACGAATCACCTTATACAGTTATACAAAGCATTAATCATACTTAGTGAAATTGATTAGGTTTATCTTTCAGATAATAAAGTTGTTAGGAATTATTGTTCTATTAATTATTAAAGAAATTGGCAAATAAGGCAATTAATATATTTTGTATATTGATTAATTGCCGTTGGGTGTTTAATCTTTTTTCTAATACGAGTACTCGTATACTATCAGCACATTCCTGGAGATTTTTACGTATAACAGTATAAATGATATTTTCGTTGAGGCCAGTCTTGGCAGCAGCGGCACAAGAGGGCAACTGTAAATGTGACAGGATGTGGATTAGATTGTCTAGTATACCATCTAGGGTTGGGTTCTGTCCTATTGTGAGTACATAACCCTCGCGAATGAATGTTTATATTCTTACCATAATTCGTACGTCTCTGAATAGCTTAACACCTAGGTACTCCGAAAGATAAAATAATTATATTTTAAACATATTGTCTAAATTTCTACTTTTATTTTATAAAACAATTTAGTACATTCAAAGGAAACATGTAAAGTAAAGCATACTTCCAGCAGAAACAATAGTATTAGATTTCAATCAATAATAACCTATACTGTGCGATATATACTTGGAAATTTATTATAAACCCATTGTGAAACTTGAGTAGGTATATATTATTTATTGGGCTTCCTTTATTGATGGGAGATGACTCGTTGCGACTCGGTGGCGCCTCGTTCCTTATATTACGCATGCGTTGCTCCTTTCCTTTTTATGTAGTGTCGATTTTGATTTAGTGGCAAATGCAGTGTCTTATAACATGTGCATGTTGTGAAACATATAGGTTTGACTATAAGGATTAATAAATATTTATTTAGTTTATTATCTCAATTTAAGATAACTCCAGAAATATTCAGTATTAATATCTTTCCCATATTATCTATTTTAAAAATTATGATACTTATGATAAAGTTGTGACAGGCTCGTTCCAGCAGTAATATTACTGCTGGAACGAGCCTGCCACGACTTTATGGCACAACATTTTACATTTTGAATCCTAAAACAGAGTGTATTGACACTAGGTTCTTTATTTTTATATTTATTTTTATTATTATTATTGGCTATATATTGGAAAAAGTGTAGTTATAACAAACATCAAATCCAATAAGATCGTTTCTAATCATTGATTGTCTTCCAGCTAATACGTTTTTACATTTATTTGAGACTAGCTTTACCATGTGGTTTCACATGCCTTGTGACATTCTAAGTGTGTCGACATGTGTCAACCGAGGTAATACAAACCGCAGCTACAGTGTGTTACATTGAACTTATTAACGTGATATACCAAACATATCCTCTCTAATAACTGGGCAATCCCACACAAATAAAATGTCAATACGAATTAGTAGTTCCTGAGATCAGAGCGTTTAACTAAACAAACTCTACAGGTTCATTTTATTAGTATAGATTTTAATATACGATCATAAAAATTTTAATCGGAATATTTATAACATTTTAATATGAAACAAAATACCAGTTAACCAAAGCGTTTTATTTCTGAGTAAAGTTATTAAACTGAATGGATCGGATTGTTCATCTCATCCATCTTGCTATTCCCAGAAGTAATCTTTGGACTCGTCAAATAATTGACAAACGAAGCGCTACAGCTTTATAATATTAATGTTTTTGATGTTTTGCTTAACTTTGAATTATTTTTTATTTAACGGTAAACAAAATTATCTTATGTGGCCAATAAAATGAACGACTTCAGCAAATTTATTGACATAATGTTGTTAGTGGATTTACTACCTGTCAAGTCATATAATAACGCTCATAGAATATTCAAATCTGTTTCACGCTATTTCTCGCATATAGCAGGATAGGCAGAGGGAACCTAGTATTAAGACTCTCTATTCCTCACTTTACCCCAAATTTTCCAAGCATTGCGTATTGATAGCGGGACTCAACGCCAGCCTTTTGCCTTGGTGTCAGAAGGAAGAAAATACTAAAAAATAATAATTCATTCCCTCGCGTGAGTTCGAACTCACAATTGTCACACCTTTGTGCCCCTGCGCCACTACGGCCTCGAAGAAGATTAGAAATTCCAATTGTCTAAAAAAGTAACTCTATCACATTAAATTAAGTGTAATAAGTAATAACTTTGCACGTGCACCGAGGCTTGAAACATTTAATGAACATTTATGTAAATAAATCATACCTACTCGTTCGTAAACTTATGAACTGTTCAAATTAGTTTCTTAAGAAAGTTAACTGGGGTTAATTTGTAATTGTTAAAAAGTTTTGTAGTTTTGTTGAACATTGTTTAAGGCCTTTTATTTGCTTCAAATAATTCAAATAAAAGAATATGAAGTAAGTAAAAGAGGACTTATAAAAAAATTGTGTGTTCCTTATGAGTTCCAATTTTTTCTATTTTGGAAATATGAAGACAAAGCAGTATGTAAGAATTTTTTAAATAGAGTGTAAAAAACGTTCTATTGTTAAATGAGATAAATAATATTTTTATATATTCATAGGTGGGTGTATCTATTATAGATACATAAGTATTTTGAAACAGTCCAATAGTATACGTTTGAAATAAAACAATTACTTCGCGGTGTAAAATGATATTAAATATACATTTTTACTAAGACGACTTCTATATATGAACGTACCTAATTACTACAGTAGATTCTATAATAAACGCGAAAACATTCCTTTAAAATGAAACAAGACCCTCGAAAATTATTCATATCATTTCTCCGGATTGCGGTCGATAAAATAAATTTGGGTGATCTCGGATTCCCTCACTGGAAAGTGTAATGACGCTTTTCCGTCTCGGACGTCTTCGTCCATCTTGATTACGTAATGCTCATCGAACCGATTAATATCTTCAACTCGCTTTTACACTGAAAGGACTTGGATTTGCATTTTGTAATTATTACTTTTATGGTAATATATTGTTTGTTTTTTTTTTATGAAAAGAAAAAAGTTTGCAGCTTTATATGAAAGCGACTTGACATATAGAGATAACTTAATCAGAAATATTCACTAAGGATACGAGTTCAATTTCTACTTCGACACATTTCCAATTTTTTTTTGTCAGTCATGTTATGTAAGTTGTTACCTACGGCTTCGCCCCCGGGTCAAATGGAAATAACTAAGAGTTGTGGGTGACTTAACATATTGTGCGGGAAGTAACTTTGACAGCTGGAACAGCTATAAAGAGACAGTCAACGTGATGCAATATAATCTAAAGCATCCTCATCCTCAGTAAATAGACTATATAACATATAACACAAAAAAAATAATTTGCATCAAAATTTATATCCTGAAATTAGTGAAAGACCCCCTCTTCTTACATTATCCACTAAGAAAAATATTTTACATTATATCTCAACGTATAAAGCGTTAGCGACCTGCGACAGTGTTATAAAGTTACCTTTCCTCTATTTACTTACGAGAATGTCAAGTTAATGTCACAGGATATGTTAACTTTAAGCGAGGAATTTCATGTAATGAATTATTTTTACAGTGCAGTGTAGTTGCAGTGTAAATTGACACTACAGTGACATGGTTGACTATGGTTGTAGCTTCAAATCTCAGTCGAGAGTCTATTTTATAGAGAGAGTATATTTTAGTCTATTTTATATTCTTATTATAACTTATTATGTTATTAGGATCTATGTAGGAAGATTTTTACAAATTTCTGCTACCCAAAGATAATTTACTGAGAATTCTCATTTGGAGAATGCTGTTTATTAAATATTTTTCGACATTGTCGAAATTCTTACGAGCTTATTAGCAAGTCGATTTTGCCTTTAAGTCGTGTTATCACAATCTGTAACAATTATATCAATATTTGAAAATTATAAAAAAGTTATATTCAGCTTTATTACAATAATACTATATGAACTAATATGTTGAATACTTTGATGAATATCAAATAATTCAGCCACAGAACAAAGCCTTTGTCAAACCTGCGGTTAAACTATTTGTTATCGTACAGACAATAAATAGATCCAATCAACAATAACACAGTAAAATTAAATGAAAATTTGTTATCTATGATAAGAATTAGTCGTTATTATAGCGTGACATATCCTGGACTCTTTTGATTTAGTTTAGCAAGCACTCTGGTGTTAAATTATATCGAGCACTTGAAGATGGAGATTATCCGGTAAAACTAGCAATATTGATGTATTAATAGAAATGAGAAGAGAAAACTAAAATATTTATTAAGAAAGAAAACCATTTTAAGAACAAGCTTTAGTTCAAAAGCTAAATCTTATAGCGCATATAAAAAATAGAGAATTAAAACTAAAGAAATTTCTTGCGCGATATAAGCAATTTCATAAAATTATATATAATTTAACTCGTATTTTTTTAAATTAGTATTTTAATAATATTTAAATGTATACACTGTCTAGGTAAATATAATTTATTCTGAAACTATTCCCGCAGAGCTTGAGCTAGAGCAGAGGTAGATCATATTAGTTTCAACTATCATAAAATAGGATTCCGAAGCTAAAAAATAATGTTTTTCTTATTATAATGTATGCGGACTATTCCAAAGATGAAGTAAAATAAATGGAATTAAATTTCGAAAGAATACATTATTATTTAAAGTTCCACGTTTAGCTCTACCAGCACCCGGGTCACGTCGGCGAACGACCTTCGTGTCGGAAAATCTTGCGTATTTCTAGGTAAGTCCATGACTAATGGATGAACGTAATATAAGGTAGTATTTCGGACGAGCCCTCAAAATTTCCCACAGGTTTTGCGGTCCGCACCATTGCTAACTAAGAAATTTGAAATTACACTCAAGAATTCTCATTTACTATAAATTGCTTAAATATATTAAACTTTCACATAATTTATTAGCCGCCATATTCTACTATTTAATTATATTTTAAGCTACATACTAATATCTATAAATAACAAACGTGTATATTGTTGATACAAGCATAGTATAATTTTTCCTCATAATTTCATGGCTCACAAGATCTAAAGTAACTTCGTATACTACCGTTCAATTACTTCTAGTCATCGATTTTACATAAATATATGCATGGAATATATTAATACGATACATGGAAACTTGGTATACAAAATACATATCGGTTCATGCAA
This sequence comes from Heliconius numata, assembly GCA_016802625.1. Classification (NCBI taxonomy): domain Eukaryota; kingdom Metazoa; phylum Arthropoda; class Insecta; order Lepidoptera; family Nymphalidae; genus Heliconius; species Heliconius numata. The sequence goes on from JAEBDU010012937.1 coordinate 233,135, forward strand.
TACTGGATCTTCTAACATATAGATGATATACATATACATACATATATATGTAAATACCTTTTCAAAGCAATTTTTCATTTTCTTTATTTTAGTTTTCCATACATAGCAGGGTAGGCAGAAGGAACCATAGTAATAAGACACTCCGTTCCCATTAAGGGACTTCTGGTCCCTAATTTCCGTCGTATTATGGAGGCATTGCGTTTTGAGTGATGGACGCCTTGCCTAGTTACCAGAGCGAAGAGAATGAAAATATTAAATATTTCTTTTTCGCATGTGGGAATCGAACCTTCAACCTGTCGCGTGTACGTGAACTGATCTCGTATAATTTTGTTAAATTTATGTGAATCAGATTTGCCTCGTTATTTACTCTCGTTAAAAGCAGCTTTAGACTGTAACGTACTATTAAGCCGTATCGTTTGTTTAAATTTACAGACGAGATCGGCAAAGCTATAAGCCTAATGGAGATTGAATTCTTAATCGATACTTTGCACATAGCTATCGTTTAGATACATTTATTTATTATTAATAAATGTACATACATCTAACGATTAATTTTACCTTACCTAGTGTACATATATGTACGAGTACGTAAGTATTAATGGTTTATATGTTACCAGAGGCTACTGGGAGTGGACTCGATCCTGCATTTACCAGGGTAGCCAGAGAAAATCTAGTGACACTCGGATCTCGATCTCGGATCTAGTGACACATTCCACGCAAATTTAAGACATTATATTATGTTAAATAAAAAATTGCAATTTTTTTATACAAAGTTTATGGTCAATTTAGGGTCATTTATTTTATTTCTCTTCTCTACGATCGCAGCGAACTTGAATTGTACTGCAAATATATTCTCGTCATTATCGTAATATATTCTAGTCTTAATCTTCATACTGTCCCTGAATTTACTACGTACGTTCCACTCTTTTCACTCTCTTGAGAGGTTATGCTTTCAGAATTATTTAGAATTTCTAGTTAGACACGTTTCAAGTACACATCGATTATATCATTTGACCTTTGTTTACCAATAGAATATTTTATTGTAATCTAAAATTAAATATTTAAAAGACTATTGACTATTAATACAAAACATACAGCAAACAGGAAACCTGAAAGTGAAAGAATGATTTTGAAAATTGAATTTTCAAGTAAATATGAAGGGTGCCTACTAACGGTGCTAGGATATTCAAAATTATCTAATCCAAATTTAAAATTATTTTAATGTAAACATATTTTATAATGAACAGCAATATATGTATATTAACATTTTTTCTACTACGTTATATAAAAATACTATTTTCTTTATGGCTTACAACAGATAGAAATATAAAATGTTATTTCTTTCAAATAACAAAATTTATAAAATTCCTTAAGGCAATCTAATCAATGGCAGCAATAAACACTACTTCCCAAAACCCCATAAAACGCAGAACCAATTTTGTAATATTCAAGACGAAGGTTGGTAGTAATTGCCGCTATAAAGTGCGCTGTCCCCCGATCCTTTGAACTAGAAGACCCAATATTAAATTTTAGCGCTTCCCAAGTTTTTGGTCTTAAATTTTCATGGATTGTCTTTTTATCTTATTCCTTTATTTCCAACTTTAATTCTTGCCATTTTACGAGTATTGGAGTTATTTAGATTACAAAGTGCTACATTTGTATTGAAAACGTTTCTTATCAAGGGGAATTTGCAGCGCTAACCTTATTCTAAACTTGGGGAACGCTTAGACAAAATGTTTAAGCAATTTGTTCTATTTACTCTCATTTCTTTACTTAGGATAAAAGTTTTATGTCAGATTGTAGAATCGTACATAGTTTTAGTTATAGCGTCGTAGACAATTAAGATTATTTAGTTTTAACAACCTTTTAATCTGCAACGTTAGCGAGCAATAAGTAGTTGAAAATGTGTAAGATAAATCTTCCCAGTAGGTTCTATATAAATTTTTATATGTTTACGTAACTTTTAACTGATAATAATAAGGGTTTAGATAACAGCTTCTTGTTATTCTTCAACTTTAATAAAAATAATTAATTACTTTGTACAAACGCCTTACAATAAAATACAAATAACATTGTTCCAAAAAATATATTATTCGTATTCCTATGGTAATAAATAAAATAATAAACTGTAATAAGCTATTGTTTATTTTCTTTTAAGTAATTTAAGCGTTCATCATATTTATCCAATTAAACACTAGACAAAAGAACAATTTTCACACCAATTTTCACAAGAACAATTATTGTACCAACTGTGTCACCTACAAAGTGAATAGACATTATTTAATGGAAGTACTCCTATCTGTATGGAATTACAAGACTAGTATGTGAAATGATTAAATTTAATAGTTGCATATGATTTGTTAATTTGCAAATTTATTGCATAATTTTAAGTATTGTCCATACAACTGTAGTAAAGACGAATTGCTACACAACGTCATAGGAAGGAAAAAAGCGTCTTTTTATTTTTATTTCATACCATCATCAGGCCTTAGACCGTCTCCTTAATATATACATGTGTAGACAATAATGGTACCTCCTACGAGAGCCACCACGATTCTCAGCCAGGTCACGTAGCGGGGAGGGCTGCTACGCTGTAAAATTGTACGCAGCTGCCTGAATTCACGATTGCGACCCGATTTTCATGAAAAAAGTAATAATTTCACTACAACTATTTACAAACTTAATACACCAGCTGATACGAACGATGTTTTGTATTTGTGGTTTCAAAAATAGCTTTTTGTATTTTTACTAGTGTTTTTTTGTAGTACTAGTATTGTAGATAGTATGAATTAAATTAAAGTTGGGATAAAATTAGTATTGAACTATTGTATAATATTAAGTTTGAAGATTTAATTCAGTTGATAGAATTTACAATTATATTTACCCTAAACGTTATTACGGAAATATAAAAAAAATTTAGAACGCTAATTAATGCGCTAATTATTACTTGGTTTAAAAAAGAAGCTGTTATACCCTCGCACAAAAAAATCATTTCTTCGATTATATTAGAAAAATGGCGTCAGTACTTCACCCAATTTACATGAAATTTCCGCCAAAGAGAATTATTCTTTTTCCTCTGCGCCTTTTAATGCTAATGAGCGTCAGTTGGAAATATTCAGGATCAGATTAGATTCTGGATTCTGTGTTGTCTCGTATAAATGAATAATGATCGACAACGTTCCAGTTAACTTCATTAATTATACACCTTTTGTAATAGCTTTTGGATTATTAATTTCTATAGGTATATTATTGCTTTATTGCTATATTTATTTATGTTATTGCTTGCGATTTTATCCAGTAGATTATCGAAATTTTATATTTAATCTACATTCATTTTTTTTTTTTCCTGTATAGCAGGGAAGCCGGAAAAAACTTAGTGTTAAGACATTCCGTTCGCCATTAAAACTTTCCAACGAATTTTCTCTTATTTGATAGAATGGGTTTCAATGACATATTCAAAACGAAAATTATATAAAAATATAGTAGCAAATTATCATCTTTTCAGGTAATACTTAATTTGCATACGCTAGGAGCTACGCCGCATATCTTGGTTAATGTAATTCGGGTTGGAGGCTGGCTTGACTTGTAATAATATTATGCAGCATAATCCCGTGTCTGTAGCGTATACGAAATTTCTCAAAATTTTCAGCATCATTAACTAGAGCCTACTGCAAGGTATATAAAGTAGATATTTACCAGTCTTGTTTGGTCCATTAAGTAAATTCTTATAGAGTTATTTACATATATTACTGTTTGAAGTTGGGTTTTACAATAATACATAATTATGCAAAATAATTTATTGTCTTAATTAGAGAATATCCTTTTTTTTTTAAATACGTCGGGGCTACGACGTAGTTAAGGAGATATACGATAGCTGCGTTTTCAAAAAAATAAATACAGATAAAAGATTTTTTAACATCACTACAGAATATAAATGAACGTAAAAACTGTTCGCCTAAATCGAAAAACAACTAGACAATTTGCATTCAAATAAGCGTTTTCGATACGTTTAAGTTAGCATTATTTTCGACCCACGTACTAAGTACCGGTTAATAAAAAAAATCGCCTTCCCCCGAACTAATTTCCGCAAACACTCGTTACGATTGCCCCAGAACGGGGACCAGGGAAGGAAAATAAGTTACGTTTACTGAAATAAAACTGTCAACTTTCCTTTTGCCTTACGTAATAATATAACATAGTGAACCCTATTACTATAAGTATGAGGATAATATTCTAAAGGCATTTATATATTTTATTTTATTTGGTTTTTGTATGAAAGAATTAAGAAACGATTCGTTAATAATAAAATAATGTCTGTTAAATATAGATATAAAATCTTCATGTGGAGATTGAATCCACAACCAGTTGCGCTTACAGTCACACACTTGTGCCCCCGCGCCACGACTGGCCTCGTTATATAATATTGCTATTATAATATTATTAATTACAAATTCCACTTATTTACTAGTTAATGATAATGCACACTAAAGTGCATATAGCTATCGTATACCTTAATATATTGCGTGATAATATTGCGGTAAAAATGTTGATACGCAAATTTTATTAAAGGAATGATGGTGGTAACCGTGGCAGATTGTGGGTTCGATTCCCAATCGAGGAATTAATTTTTTTTATATTGTAACATGTAAAAATATATATCCTGAATTTTAAAATTTAAAATAATTTGCAAAAATAAAATGTACAAAAATCCAAACTTTCATATAGTAGCGGCATTGTTTCGTAATAGCTGTTTTGTCACTTCCGTGTCCCGCAAACGTGACGAAGCGTGCGATACAATAAAGCGGACTCCCCTCCCCCACGTAATGGCCATCTTCTGATTTATACTTATTTCTTTTATGTGCGTTCTAATGGGTTTCTTTATAGAGTGTTTCTTTCTGGCTAGAACCACAAGTCAACGACGCGAACAGCTCTTTATAATGAGAGCAACGACGCTGTTAGATTAAATTAAGCGAAACCTTTAATAACGCGGGTTTACGAGGTCGCTTGCGGTTTTATTCCGGAGATGAATGTAATTGTTACGCGGGAACGGAGGGTCTTAGTGTCACGCTGTGGTCTTACTCGTTTCTGTATTCTGGCTTGTCACGTTTCATGTTTATGTTCCAAGGCCGTGACTCTGACTCACTTTCGTTAAAGGGATGGTGGCATAAATAATTTTTGATTAGCTTCATGCTGTAGATATCCCGCATATAGGAGGGGGCAGGTAGAGTGAATCTAGTGTTAAGACACTCCGTTCTCTTTCCGCCGAATTTTTGAAACATTGCGCGTTGAGTGGCAGAACTCGACGCCGCGTTTTGCTTTGTTACCAGAGCGAAGAAATGAAAATATTATTAAATAATAGTTCATTTCCTAGTGGAGATAACCTAACCCACAACCGTCGCGTTAACAAGCGATTAACCTCTGAGGCACGACGGTATCTCTATATTTATCATTTGAAATTGCTGATTTTATGCGACAACATCATAAATAAAGAAATATTTTTCTTTTTGCTTTGAAAATAACTAAAATTTTACCAAGTAACTAAAATTTTATGATAATGGCGGTCTGTCCTAGCGATGCCCGGGTGCGTTTAATTTTGTTGTAGCTATATAACAATACTCGTAAATACTTTTAACTGGTTAAAAATCGTGCGCTGTGTTAACCGAAACTGTAACTATATACATATATTTCTTGAACGGGTGAAAGGTAGAAGCACATGCTTACCTAGTGTTAAATCTTAACATTAGGTTCCCAGGTTCCTCTACCACTTATACAATAAAATCCCCTTTACATGAAACTTACAAAGTTTGTAGAATACATGTATATATAAGAGTAACTTTTATTGTAAGATGAACTATACCTATGAATACAGGCAATTCTACTAATAGCTCGCGAACGCACTTTGGAACTAATCTGTACATGGAGTCAACTACGGCGGGCGAATACAATGTGACCGCTAATGAAGCAACTTGTTTGTCAACAACTCATCATGATGGAACCATTTATTACTAATATTATTATTTATTGTTATTTATTTATTATTACAGATATAAAATAAGCGAAAATTTCCTGTACATTTTTTCATGTGCAACTGCAACGTAGCCGAACGCGACTAAATTATAAAGATAAACTGTTTTAAATTTAAAAAAATGAATTATAATATCTATTCAGTTATCGTTTTCTAACTTTAGCATGGATATATCTAATTTTGTTTTTGTCTTTCCTCTCTGTCTTTGAACTTTTTCATACGAGTAATCTCGACATTGATCTAAAAATGATATAATACAAGCGCTTATAGTATTTTAAGTCAAAAACCTTTGCACACAGTACGAAATTCAACAAAGCATACGACTGTGAAAGCATAGGAGAATGGGTGGCACGCGTAAGTGGGTTAGCTTAGTTTAGGGTCGTCGCTACTGTGTTTCTGCCGTGGAATCTTGTTGTTTATTGACGTTCTTTACTAAGGAGGAAAAATAGGTATGTGATTGATTTCTCCGCTTTCCGCTAACTTATTCCCACGTATAAATAAACTTTATCTACCTACAACTATTTTTCTAGCGCTATAGCTAGTTAGTTTGATTGTTACCAACGTCAAATTGGCCGTATACATACACATACCTACACTATAGCGGCAACAAGGATCACGTTGTTCACATTGCACGAGGAGAATAACAAATATTTCATATATTGTATAGAATTAAATTTGTTTTATACTTTTTATATAACTAAATTGTATATGAAAAATTCTTTAAGCTTTTTGTTGAAACATGAGCGATTATCTAATACATTTATATTTTTAAAACACATTGTAATAAATGGTGTTTTAGTTGTAATTGTTGCGAGGAAAACCTTTATAACTGTCGTTTTTATGTAATTTTTTAATTTTTTTTTTTAAATTTTATATAATTAATATTAAGTTAATAATTAATCTTAATATATATTATATCATATTGAATTATATATAGTAATTAAAAAAAAAGAACAAGAATTATGCCTTGAAATTATGCTTTGAGAATCGATTGTTAACATATTCCACAGTTATCCGCTTATTTTTCGAGGTACTGAGTGGAGAGCGGCTCAACGCTGAGCGAGGAAATGATAATAATTCATTACCACGATCGAACCCAAAATCGTCGTTCGTCATTTCCAGTTAAACTCTACCACTGCGACACAATGACCTATATATTTAGCATTAATAATATATAACATTTTTAAAGTAATTAGCTATATTTGTATATAAGTTAACTCGTTTAGCGACGGACGGCTGAACTCTAAAGAGGCATCATGCCGTTTCCATCGACCCCTGACATCGTGATGCAATAAATCAAGCGTGAATAGCGCACACGACGTAGATAAGAGACATGGAACAAAAGGGCCTCATAAATCGTTATTAACTACGCCCAAGTCCCTCTTAGCTGGAGTTTGTTATATGCTTGCATTATGCTTATGCTGTAAATGTAGTTATAATACAATATCATATTTATTATTAAATAACGGAAAAAAAAATGTTTTTTAAAATAATATTGCAAAAGGAAAGTGCTTATACACCTGAGGCATAAGTGTGCAAGTGTAAACGGTCGTGAGTTCGATGTCCATTCGAGGAATAAAATATTTATTATTTTCTTTTTTCTTTTCCTCGCTCTGCTAACGAGGCAAAGCGCGACGTTGAGTTTCGTGTGGTGAGGTGGGAAATGGAATTGTCTTATGGGATATTAATTAGACTTACGGAGTATTTGAACACTAAGTTCCCAGATTCTGTCTACCCTAATGTGCGATAAAAGTTTTTATTTTCTGTTAAATAGCATTGTTGGTTCTTATCTTAGGTATGTCGATAAAAGTGCAACTTTTTAATACAATTTTGTTAATTGGTCTCAGAACATTAAGATTTTTCTGATAAAACATTTAAATTGCCCTATTTTCTTACCTATAATATACACCACTTTTGTTGAATGCCCTATACATACGATTATACTACAGATAACGCTTGTTCCACTCGGTCGACGTCCTAAGCATTAGTGGTTTTAATATCCTCACTTATCAAGAGATATAAGGAAAGGAAAAATGTCAAACATACAAAGTCGCTACATCCATCATGTTTCTTTTGCTCGTGAACATACAACGAGAATATTATATGTTCCTACTTACATAATTTATGCATTAAAGAAAATAATATTGCGGGTGTGACTGTAACGCGACGGTTGTGGGTTCGATCCCCACTCTAAGAAATGAATTAATATTTTCATTTCATCGCTCTGGCATCAAGTCACGGCGTTAGATTCCGCCGGTCAACACAATGCATCCACAATTCGGCGGAAAATAGAGAGCAGATTGTCTCAACACTAGGTTCTAACGGCCTACCCTGCTGTGTGCAGGATACAGAGTGAAACTAAATTATGTCCATGAATATTTATTCTTCATAGGCCAATTATAATACTCTTCGAAGAGCAATCTAGATAAAATAGTCATTAATTAAACTAAACTGAAATCTTTATAGGTAGAACATAGAAGTACTAAATTAATAAATAAAGATTAAGTAATAGCGTTAGGTATCGAAAATCTGATAGCTAAGATTGATTATATCAAATTATATTCCTCCCCCTTTTCCTACTCACGACATACTCATCACTTAAAAAGGTAATGAAATTTCCGCGTCAGGCAAATCGAACCTAATGTTAAGATAAAATAAAAGGGACGAACATAGATCCCGCCAAAAACATCCTGTAAAAAAAACAGTTTCTCTTCTAAAAGTAATAAAATCTCTAGGTAAAGCCAAGCCAAGTCTAAGATTATTGCGATTCTTTTATTAATATAGTTGAATTGAATTTCACCAACCCTTGAACATTCTTTAAGGACAATTACGTGTTAATATATGCACAAGTCAATGACCAAGTCTGTGCTGTCTGTATTAAAACCATTATAATTTATACATATGATAAAATTGTAACTGGTCACTGTTTGCACATGGAAGGTATATGAGAAAACCGAATATATATTAAAGACCTAAAACACCTATAACAATAATTTTTAAAGTTTTTTCTCTTTGTTTATTTCTCTGTGCACGTTAATCTCAAAAACGGCTCAACCGATTTTAAATTGGTTGCCTTCTATCGAATCGATAGAGCTAAAATTTTGCATATACGTTTGGTTTATATGACAATGTACGGTTAGTTCAGTGACGTCATTCTAAATCCAATATGACGAACTCTAAAAGCTTGTAAAAATGAAAATCTTTTTTAGAATTGACAATGTAAAGCCGTTGGGTATTTCAAATAATAAATTTCAAACGGTAAATAAGTATTTTCTTCCAGGTTAGATTTATGCAATAATTTTACAAATATATTAAACGTCTGTAAATTAATTAATTAACGCATTCAATATGTTTCTATTAAATTAATATTGACGAAATAATATTTTAGTTACAAAACAAACAATGAAAATGTATACCGTCTCTATAACGCTTATTACACGAACCGTTCAAACGCAAACATTTGCATTACAAAGTATTCATGTTTTGCGAAGTCGTTTGGTTTTGGTTAGCTATTCGGTAGAGTCAGTTGATTGATGCTAGACAGAAATAACCGTAGAAATGCGGGGATTCGTCGATAACGAACATAGAAATATGCTTCGTAGATTTACTTATTGAAGGAAAAATAGACAGGTTTATATTTTTTCTTATTTTAAATATACATATGTAGGTCTGAACGTTATATGAATAATATGAATGTGTTTCACACACATACATTCTGTGTTAGGTTAGGACACTCCGTTCACTACTTTCCGCTGAATTCTGGAGGTATTGCGTGTTGAGTGGCGGAACTTGCCTCGACACCAGATCGAGAAATTAAATATAACTTTAAGTAAATATTTCATTCGCTGCATGAGGATCGAACCTACAACCACTCGCGTTTACAGCCACACCTTATTCCCCTGCGCTACGACTGGCCTAAGCCTCATACACACTATAAGCCTAATTAAATTTATTATATAAATATTTTAAAATCTAATTTCCTTATTTCACGTTTCACCATCTGTCCCTCATTTTTCCCCTCAGATCATTCCACTACGTCGGAGCACCAACGCAATCGTTATATACGGTCGTTAGTTTATCGGTCTAACGTGACTAACTGAATTGATTGATGTCTCATGAAAAAACGAACGATAGTGCTTCAAGTCCTTTGATAGAACATGTTCCCGTTCCTCTTTGTAGGCCCGTCGGGTCTTTATGACGGGTTTGCAATTTAACGTTAAAATTGATGGATGTATAGGTTTTGACAAAAAAAATAAATTAAACACTACTTCTAGTGCGCTACATTATTTAGGGCACTAGATAATAATGAGTAATAAGTGTAAATGCATGTAGACTACAGGTCTAAAAATGGAGGAGGGCCGATACGTTCTGTTTACGCCGCCGGTACTTAAGTGTGATTCATACAATTAATTACTTATTGAACTATAACGAAAACATTATTTTTATTAAACTTTCTCCTCACTTAACGTCACTGCAAATCTGCATACCTGGTTGAGGGTTCTAATAATACAGTGTCACGCTACATTTCTCAACATTACGTAAAATAACACTTGTATTTACGACAAATATCACAATGATTATAGAAAATTTTATACTGAATTATATATAATTGTTATAATATTTTATGTGAATAAAAATAAATGGCAAACGTGAATATAATTAAAAGGAGAAATAAAGACCCTAGCATAAAATTTTAGCATGTATTGAACAATGCTTAGTAACCCTAGTCACGCAAACCCCTATAGCCATTTGACGTTATTTACATTTACAATATCGGTAGTTAAGTTAAAAAACATCGTATTGAGTTTTATTTTAAAAGGCTTTGAAAATAGCTTTATTTAAAAATAATATTTTATGCGCAGAAATGTGAAAGTGGGGAACGGAATTACTTAACACTAGATTCCTAGGTTCCCTCTGATATAGGCGTGAACTTAAAAAACTAACTGGTATTAATTGGTCAAAGAATAGATTTGTTAAGCTTGGCACTTTATCCACAATAACAGAACATCTTTGTTTAGAGAGTTTAGTGATAAGATACTCCATTCTCCGCATTCTACCCGAGTTCGTTACTTCGGTTGGTGAGTGGTGAAACTTAACACCGAGTTATGCCTAGCCTAAAACCCTTACTCCCTTAGTGATGTCTCATAGAAAAGATATCTGGATTACTGCAGTTTGTAATATTCTGGTCGATGACAGCATGTTTACTATGCCTGAAATCATATGTAAAACCATTATAATGCGGTTACTGTTGGATAATAGATATTCCACTACGTTTGAATACTTCGGTTAGCCTGGCAAGCCTTGTCAACATTTATATCCGGTTAGGTACTCAGAGTACTCAGAGTACTCATTATTTTATACGAAAATTACATTAAATAAAAATACAAAATATTTTTATTCATTATTATTTTATTAATATAGAGTCGTAGACTAGTTTAGTATTACGTGCCATCCAAGCAAATATTTATTGTTCTAAACAGTTGATTGAAACGAGCTTAAGTCCTTCGAGCGTGAGGTATACGAGATTGCAAAGCTTAATCTCTTCGAAGATTGAAGAAAAATATGCATTTTGACGAAAATATACATGCAGAATATTACTTTTTTTTATACCCACTCTGAATTTTCATATAACAGTTTTATATGCGAAAAGGTCACCAAGGATTTTTATTTCCATAATATTTTTCAGCAACTTTTTCGTCTACAGCTGAGAACACGACTGAAACAGCGGTTTAAATGGTAAAATTACTTTTGTATTCGGAGTCTGTAGTTTTTGTACGTTCTTTTGAACTTTTTTATGTTTATAGCTGTCGTTGTAAACGAGATGAATGTTTTTTTGTTGCTTAAAATTTGCATGAAGCATGAAAAATACATACACTCAGATACTTCTGAAAACATTTTAGTGTAATATATTTTATATTATGATATGATTAGAGGATAAGCATGTATGGGATTAATGTCTATTGAATGTAATGCAGGATAGCTGCCAGCAAATGTAATAGATTGTACCATTGATTTTGAAAGGAGCAACTGTTGAGTTTCTTGTCGGCTCTTCTCAGCAGAACTGCCTTCCGAACCGGTGGTAGCTTTTTGTTCATATGTTCATTCGACGATTTAAAAGTACTTATAATAATTGCCTTGAATAAAGAATATTTTGAATTTGAATTTGATTAAGTTTCTTTTAATTCAGTAAAAAATAATAATTTTACCACTGTTACTATAAAATTTGCAATATTTTCCACCTTTTTAATTTTAACTTCTACTGAAACAACACAATAATTACACACATGGTGTCTCGTGTAAAAATGCAATCTCGGAAAATAAATAGCTGCAATAAACCTAATGGCACGTGAAATTTGTATCCTTTTAAAGTGTATCGCTACGTTATGCTGCAGCGCTACGGGCCCGCTACGAGCCCCTACGAATAAAGCTACCAACCTACTACCGTAGCTTCTAACGTACAGTCTGTGTAGTCCAAAGTTATTTTTAGTACAATATTATTAGATTTTACTGTAAGAAAATGAAATTACTATGTTAATTGTTTATAAAGTTATATTTAAAAAATATTTGTTTTCAATAAACTTTAATGTACGATTAATATTGACGTAGAGGTAACGTCAGTAACTGAAAGGTAATATTTAAACCCTTAATTTTGCATCAGAAACTATAACAATTTGTCAAATAAATGTTTTTTTCGCAAAAAAATTTAAGTGTACGAAAATATTTTTTTTATATTCAGTAACTAATATAAAATTATGGCAATGCGAAAATAGAGAAATGATTACGGCCAGTTCTGACCATGCAAAACGTCGAAGCCTAACGACCTGACTGACAGTGACAAGCGAGCGCGACTGACTAATTGATTCTATATTCAAACTGATATTTTATAGATGAAGAATGTTCGCGCCTAGTCAAATTTAAAATTATATTTAATATTTTTATATTTTTTTGTATTTAATACTTTTTTGTAGAGAATGGAGTATATTAATGGTAGTTTTACTCTGCCTCTTTAATTTAATGTGAGAGGTACAGCTATAATATACAAACATGTATGTTATTATAGTAATAAAGAAAAATCTTCCTCTGGTTTAAATATTATTAAACATATAAAACTTTGGATATTTACTAATACGCCTATTTATTATATAATCATAATAATTATAGAATCATGTCTTAAATATGAATCTTTAAATTATATTTTCATTTTCCTCTCAGATAATGTAAAGTAGAAGTTCATGTACCCATTATATGTAATTAATTTAATAGTAAGTTATTGATTTTGATCTTAACTAAGTTACTAAAATTATTCAAGTGAGTAACAAAGTTAATACAGAATCAATTTAGTCGAACTTTAAATTAATGATCTAATAACATTAGATTTTTGGTTTAATTTTATATAATTTTGGTACCATTGTATATATACTATTTATATAATAATAATTTAAAGAATATAATAATATCTATTTGCTTATATATTATCGACATAATAGTTTCTATATTTTACTATAACTATCACATAAGTCAAATAAAAACTTATCACATCACATCTTGGCAACCAACAAATATAAGTGTAAGTTATGGCTTTCATTTTCACACGTACTTTCAAACTACAAATATAAGATATTCTTTCATATTTACATAACTTCTAAATTTATATATAATATGTACATATAATACAAACCAATATAGAACGTTTTAGTACGTTGGTATTCGTGTCACATAAAACTGTTTCCAAAGAAGTTGATGTCCGCTGAGGACGCGACGCGGTTGTTACGTTTTACTACTGTTATAAAGAAGGGTCGGTTTACGCGCGGAAGGGTTGTACCTTGGTATTGTGCAAACATAAATATGTTAATATGATAATGGATCGTCGTTATATGGAAATTGTGACCCTTTCGCTATTAATATCAAAGTTTTTATTGTTTGTTTACAGGGAAGTAGGCTGTTTGCTATGGGGTTGGGATCAAACTTAAATACTTGTGGGTAACTCAAGCAGTTTCAAGTAGTTGAAACGTTACAGATTAAAAGAGACGATTGTAGGTTATTCAAATGCCTTTCATATTGTTATATATACCTTCTATATGATTTTCCGATTGGAAAGTGCCAGGACTTGGTACCTTGGTAAACCATTACTTTTTTTGTAAATGACCAGTTTCTTAAAGATATTTATATAAATGAATACTATTAGTATATATGTATTTCATTTTTAATTTATACAGTAAATAAATTTAAATATCACTGTTATATTATAAAGTTACCTATAGCTACATATTAATAGTATTAATTGTGTCATCATATTTAAAATTGTCGAGTCCGTGACCAGGTTGTTTGACCTCGACACCACAGCAAAGATATGAAAATATCAAATACTTAATTTCCTCGAGAGGGAATCGAACCCACATCCTGTTTCGTATACAATCACACGCTTGTGCCCCTGGGGCACGACTGTCCTCTAGATTATCTGCTTTATAAAGATAATATTTTTTGTACATTTCTTCTTCAGTAAAACAATGTGTTCATAACTGGAGTTTTGACATTGTTATGGAAAATTATGTGGATTTACGCGCCCCTTTCACCGTCGAGAAAAAGAGAAATGAGTTTGTACGACTTAAAATATTTCTTGCAATCTGCGTTCTTGTTTAACTTACGCTACGAATATTTGTGTCCGAAAAATTGTGTTTTATTCTCACTTTTGTTTAAGTTAAAAAAGTAATCTTCTCAGGTATTATCTTAATGTTTGAAATATCTGCAATTCTGTGAGCATTTTTAAGCATAATTTTATATTAACATAGTATTTACTAACATATAAGCGTAATATATCATCTTCCATCATATCAAAAGGAGCGTATTGTACTTCACAAAATGGTATTGTGGAGCTTCACACGCTTATAAAACACCAATAGCTCTTGGTGTTCGCTGAAGTGTAAAAATAAGTTTTCATCTTATTACTTGGTGGTATGTGTATTAAAGAGCAATCGAAGTAATTTGTAATTATTTCTATACATTAATTTAGTTATTTATTATTATTGTTTGTTTTCTATATAT
>JAEBDU010012938.1:0-62351 GCA_016802625.1 Heliconius numata
TATCGATCGATTGGCCAAAATGTGTTAAAAACACCTGTATGTTTAAATGAAGGTTTTCTATTGATATTTAATTGTTGCGCAAAAAAACTTATTATTTTTTAATTAATAGTACAAATTATAATAAACATTACATTTTGAAGGTACTATTAAATGTCATATTCCTTTGAAAGATGATGTAAATATTTGAGAGCTTACTGACTTGGCTTTGGGAATACATAGAGACACGAAAATAATACTATGTTACATACAATGTTATAATAGCTAGAAAGAAATAAATATGATGCATATATCCGTAAAGCACAAAAGAAAAGATCAAAGAAATAGTTTAAAGATTACACCTGTAATATAAAAAAACACAGCCCCGTGCTTTTTCTCGCATATCAGACAAAACTGAGGCAAAACTGACTACTGTTAACACGACAACTCTTTCCATAATTTCTTCTCAATTTTCGAGACATAGTGTGTTGAGTAACGTAACTTAACGCCTTGCTGGCAGTCGTATGACTACCGAAAGCAGAAAATGATAATAATTTTAATATAATCATTCCCCAAAGTGGGAATCGAACCCTGCACCGGGCTTACAATGCTGTCACACTGCGTTACAACGGCCTTCAATGCTAAAGGAAGTTATAAATACCATAAAAGATTATAATTTTAACTTTTAACGTAAAACAGCTGATTTCAAAGCTGTGAATGTAAACATAATAAATTATATCAATTTGTTTGTTTTATATTTGGTTATCGTAAACTAAATGCAAGTGTTACTAATTCTCGTGTGATCGCGTGAACACATGTTTGTGCATGCTATACCCTCCATAGCAACATAGCAGAGTAGGCAGAGAGAACCTGGATATTTAGATAGTTTTTTAATATCACGTTCTATCCCTAACGGAACCAGGATGGACCATTGATCTCTTCATATAAGTCCTCTTAAGGATCCTCATGCGTTTTGCGTGATTTCCTATATATATCCTATATATTAGTGAACCTGTATACTCGTACGTATCTATTTTCAAACTCCAACATACAAAATCAAGAATATTTTACAATGGACACAAAAAAGTAGCAGAAATTGTTACTAAGCATTGTCTTTGCAAATGTGTGTAGGAATGGCTACAACGCGCAAAACTGAGTGACTTTTCACTAATCTCTCTATTTCACCAAAAATCGAGGACTATCCAAACTAAGTTAAAAAACACCGCAAGTCTATACACAACGAAATTCCACCCCAAAATATAATGTTATTGTAATTTCAATGCATATAAATTGAAGTTTAAAACAAAGCTGTTCATTAAGCGCGAAGTTTTATAGCCTCAGTAATTATTGTCCACTACAGCCCGCGCCGGGCTCAGGGCGGGCTCGGGGCGGGCTCGGGGCTGGCTCGGGGCAGGCTCGGACGGGCGGGGTGGACGGGCGGGGAGAGGGGTAGCTTTAATTAATTCGGAATAACGTTCAAAGTGCAAAGTTTTGATAAACAAACTTTAACTTGTAATATGGTTAAGGGATGATTCTACAGTCAGATTGGAATAGCTAAGATTTTTTTGGCATTTTTTTTATAATTAGATCTTTGATTTTGAGCATGTTCCTATGACCAACATATTAGGCTCCCTCCGTCTATCTATGCTACATTCGCAATACAGTCAACAGTGTAAAGTTGAAGAATAAAAAAAACCATACTTCCATAGTTCGGTGGAAGTGTTTTAATGGGAACGGAGTGTCCCAACACTTATTTCCAGGATTTCCTTATCCCCTTTACCTACCCTGCTATGTACGGGATACTGCGTGAAGCCAATAAAAATAATACAAATGTAAATATATACTGCTACTAGTTTTATTTACAGAAGACTCATAAAGAAAACAATAAGAGCAAGCCTTTTGATAACAAGATATATATATACAATTATACAGTAACGAATTCAAAATCGACACAATGCAGGGAATTGGAATATTGCCACCGGCGCGGCGCGAGAGAGAACAAAGGGGGGCTCGAACAAAAGATGACAAAAACTTTATATCCACGGACATTTACTAGACTTGTTTATTGCTGTTACTTTATTTATTAGCTTATTACCTTTTAGATGGGGCTTTGCTGGCGTTGATTTAATTAAATCATTGTCAATGATTTAAAAGTTGGTACCGAAGGCGTATCAACCGGAAACACTGCCATTGGTACCATTCATTTCACAGTTGCGTGGGGCGTGGAAGGAAAATCCTACAAAACTGCAAAGTAGTCCCAATCACATATGTACTCGTACGTATGTCATGGTTTTAACTCTAGTAAAAAGCCAAAGCGCAGTGTTGAGTTCCGTGATTCAACACACAATGCCTGTAGGTTGAATGGGAGGACGGGAACGGAACGGTTCCCTCTGCCTATCCCGATATACGTTGGATACAGCGTAAAACTAAAACAAAAAAAAATATACATTTTCAATTATTCGTCTTCCTTTGTTCACAAAAATGATAGCTTCAGCCGAGCTTTGAGTGTACTCTTTATTTCCCGAGCAGCGTGACAGTTAAAAACTTTGCACAATGGTTAAGACTTTTAAAACCGTAAAATCTTCAAATTTATGACTCTCCCAAATTACTTAACTTCCTTTAAATAATGGCTATCACGTTCAAGTTCTTTATTTTTAATTAATTTTGCCTTTTTATATCTATCATTCTATACTAATATTATAAAGCTGAAGAGTTTATTTGGTTGTTCGCGTTAATCTCAGGAAGTACTGCTTCGATTTTTTTTTTTGTGTTGACGAATCCATTTATTAAGGACGGCTTTTATAGGTTACATGACATCATGTTAATGATTTCGATTGTTACCTCGACAAACAAATCTAAGTTTATTCCATTGTGTGTTGTGTGGCGAAACTCAACGTCGCACTGTACCTCGTTACAAAAGCGAGCAAATGAAAATCGAACCCACAACCTGTTCCGTTTACAGTCTCAAGCTCGTACCCAAATATAATAAAATATAATAGTATGGATATCCATTAACTTTTACAGTTTTAATAATATATAACTATTGAGTGTCATAGAAATAAAAATGCATTCATTTTTATGCGACGAGTGGGTTTTGCTCAATAAAAGCAGATATATTAACATAATACTGAATAATAAAATACTAAAAAGATATATTGGATTTGTTAGTTTAAAATGCAGGTCAAATTTTGAATTTAATTTATAAAATAATTTTTAGATACCGTTATATCTACCTACAACATTAATAATAATAAAGCCGTTATGGTGCAGTGCATAGTTGTAAAGGCTAGGGTCGTGAGTTTTCATTTCCACTCTTTAGTTTAAAAAAACGACTTTGCGTCTTCATTGAACACTCAATCTCTCGAAAATTATGTTTTGTGCGAGGAACGGAGTGTCTTAACACTTGCTTCCCAACGCTGCCCCAAATGCCCAATGCTGGGAAGCCACTGATCCAATTTACTATGTAATTCATTTTCTCGAGTGGGAATCGCACCCACAACCTGTCACGCTTACAGCCGCCCTGAGCCACGACTGGCCCTCTATCTATTTATTTATTTTACGATCATATTATGAATCTACTCCACCAAATGACACCACGCGGCTGCGCTACGGCACGCCCGCACGCGATACTTTTACGACGCCATAAAAATCCAGTAAAAACCTATAAGAAAGTTATTTTAGAACTAGTTGCATACCGCGTCTCCGCCCCAGAGAGAGATGGAGACCACCGGCTGTCATCAAACCACGTCTTTATTACGTTTAAACGTTCAAACGAGTGTTGAAATTTTAATTATCCTTAGGGCCTTCCATTTTATGTCTATTTAGATTTCGATTCCGTGAATCCTTTTGATATTTTGTGTTTGTGTAAATATTTGTCGAACTCTGTTTAGAATTATTTTAAATAAGTTTTTTGTACAAACTAAAACTACTGTGTCGATGTTTTTTGGTTCCTCACACACTGACCAATTTTGAAAACACGCGCGTTGGGCGGTGGAACAGTGAGCAAATAAAGATATTTCATTTTCCTGACTGGGAATCGAACTTACAGCACTAGCCTTTACTGTTAGACGCTGGTCTCTTACGAAGGAAGGATACTTTTCCCGTTCGTAGTCGTAGTATCATACTAAATAACCATTAGGTTATTTAGTATTATACTTATGTATCTTATGTATAAACATAGGAAATTTCTATCTACAGTGTATATATAATTGGAAAATTGACTGTACCCAATGCGATACCCACCCAGATAAATGTTTATATTAAAATCGATATAACTTCCTGACGAGTCTTGTCCGGAAAGCGCGGCGTTAAGTTACGCCACTCATTACTTTTATATAAATATTTCTCTCTATAAACATCGAAAAATGCGGAAGTTTTGTTAAAATACATTGAGATACATCCTCATTGAATCCAAATTTAGTTTTACGATCTATAAAAGTGGAAGTTTTGAGAGCGACTAAACTGTCGTGTTTATTACAGTCAAATGTCAAGAGGGCACCTGGTAACGGTTATAGTAACCTATAGATTAAATAACGTACAGTTAGCATAACTTATAGATATAATATCCTCTAGATAAAATAATCTATATTGGACTTTTTTTTCCTTTTAATTTCATGCAGTCAGGTTTATTGGTATTTTGTCGTTCTTCTTCATGAGTTTGTCATATGAATAAAGTAAGTAAAGAGGACCTAATAATAAAATATAATGTGCTCATCAAATATTTTATGATTTTTTTATTTTGTTTTCATTTTGCCAAGTTAGAAAAGGGGAAGTACGGCTATGCCGCAATTTCGCGAAGTAACAAACAATAACCAGAAAATGGTTAAAAAAAGAAAGAGAAAAGAATATTTATTACCGGATATTGGTGGGGACTAAGTTTTCTCCACCAAGACAGGTAGGTAAATAAAAAAACTCTTTTCTCCGAATAGCCTGTTAGGAAGAAAAAATCTCAGTCAGTCGGGACACTCTTCTCTCCACGCACCGCCCAATTTTCGTCATTGCATTGAGTGGCGGAATCCAAAGGAATTATTTGTGGTCATCATTTAATAATAATCATTCTCATGAGTGAAGGATTGATCCCACAACCAGACGTAAACCCATTATGCCAAAACAGCCATAATAACAAGTTTTTTAGCGTCCCACACGTAACATGGCAAAGTTAGCCAAAGAACCTTATGATGAGACACTCCGTTCACATATACCTAATTTCCTTGAATGGAAATCAAACCCACAACTTGTCCCTTGTACCTACAATCGCACGTTTGTTCATCTGTGCCACGACAGCCACAAACAAAAAATATAATAAAAATAATATATAAGTATTTAATTGTATAAGGTAAAACTTTTCCAATTTATCGTTCGTAAATAGAGCACGTCCTTGGAGTTCCAGTCAAAACAAAGATAATCTTGTCTCATAAAATATCATAATTAATATCCACACAATGTATCATTGTAACCTGATATAATACTTGATTATAAATAGTTAAACGCGAAGACTGTGGGTTCAATTCTCTTGAGGGGGAATGAATTATTTTCATTTTGTCTGTGTGTTAAGAAGACAAAGCATAGCGTGGAGTTTCGCCACTCAACACACGTATGAACACTTAGCACACGGGAACGGAGTGTCTTAACTCTAGGTTCAGCGGGACAGTGTCTTACTGAAAACGTGAAGGTTATTGCTTCAAATTACCCGATTATAATTATTTTATTTTTAATTCCCTGCTCTATTAGACGAATCGCGACGTTCAGTTACGCCACTTAGTACACAATATCTTGAAAATTCATCAATACCAAGTGAAGCTGCTCTTTTTTATTTTGCATCAACCTGATTAGTTGAGTCCTATCACTCAACTAACTAAATAAATACTAAAATAAACATTTATACTCTAAACAATTATAGCTCCATTATCTATTTAAATTTATCTCTTATTCTGTACATGTCGTACAAGTACATACATACAAACGCTATTATTACTAAACTCGTGTCGTCCACTCCACGTGTAAAAATTACGTCATTTGTTGACTTTACCGACATGATGGTATAGTAGTTATGTGTTTTGACTGTTAAACCAGAGGACGGGAGTACGATTTCCACTTTAAACATTTTATATATTATCACACTAATAGGAAAAAGACAATTTCGGAAAATTTTAAACTGAACACTGTACCACATTTTTTTATGGTTTGGTCTATTTTAATAGCATAATTATTTTTTTTACTTCGTTTTCCACATATAGTAGAATAGTCAGAACAAACGTAGTACAATCCGTTGTCTACTTAACGTGCGACGGAACGCAACGATTTCGTTTCTCCAAACGTGAATCGAACCCACAGTCCTCGTTATCGTGCCGTATTTCTGGAAACGAGTTCGTTTCCCCGAGTGGGAATAGAACCCACAGTCGTCGTGCTTACAGCCAGACATTGCGACGCGCCACGACACTCCGTTATTTATAGATGAGAGAGAGATGCTCGTTAATAAAGTTTCGTAGGTGGCCACGTGGAACTAGTAAAGCTTGTGTAGTAGAATGATAATCATGACGCAGTTTCTTGCATTTTGTAGAGCAACATTTTTTAAAATTTTTATAACTTATACATCCCGTTGACATGCAATCCTGGAATTGGTACGAAAGCCACGCTGGGCGACTCCGACTCGCAGTTAATCAGCTTTTTTAACTTCACACTGTATCCCACAAATAGCACGTAGACGAAAAGAACCTAAAAACGCATCTTCATTTCCTCGGGTGGAACTGAAGCCACAACCTTGGCTTAACTACCCTATTTATAGATATAGAATTAAAAGATCCGATAATAAAATTATAAGTTTCGTGGGTGGCCACGTGGAAGTAGTAAAGCGTGTGTATTAGAATGATTATTATCATCCTGATGCAGTTTCTCGTATTTTAATTAACCTCACATTAGCGGAGAACCCAGAGAAAAGGAGCGAGGAAGAAAGAGGAGGAGCGTGTCTGTAGAGACCTCGAGATCGCGTGGAGCTAACATACATACATACATACTTAAGTATAATATTTATTATGCACAAGCACAAACAGACGGTGTGATATCAGCCACGTGTACAGAAGTGTGCGAGATAACATTTGCACTCACAGTGCACCGTTGTTTACAAATCTAATAATATATACGATAACAGTGCGGCGCAGTGGGGCAACGTGACACTAAACGCGATGGTTGTGGGTTCGATCACCATTTGGGGAATCAATTAGCTTCATTTTTCTTCTCTGGCAAGGAAACGCGGGCTTTGAAAATTGAGACTCAACACGCAATATCTCGACAATTGGGGAACGGAGTGTCTTAATATTATGTTCCCTCTGTCTACCGTGAAAAAGCGGGGAAAAGCGTGAAAGCATGAAATCTAAGTTAACATAACGTCAGCTGTCATTGTAATGCCATTCACATTTCAGACATAACCCAGAGTCGGTCGAACCATGAAAAATGTTTTTACGATATACACAATAAATAAAACGTGTGCGACGTACGTGATTTGGGTGCTCTGGCTGCAACGACGGCTTCCGGTCCTCCATTGATTGCGTTTTTATAGAAAACTATAAAAAATATATATAAAATATGATAACACTACAGGATATAAGGGCGTTGACTTGGCTACATTTATCTTACAGTTTTAAGTTGAGAATGCTTAATATAAATATATGTATACGAGTATATGTACTCGCGGCGGTCGTGAGTTGGATTCCCACTTGGGGGAAATAAATTATTTTCTTCTATACGCTCACGACTACTACTATTACTAAATAAGAAAGCACCGCCACCCAACACACAATGTCTCGAAAATTGAGCGGTGTGTGAACAGAGTGTCTTAACACTGCCTTACTTCTGCCTACCCTATTGTATGGAAAATATAGGTTTTCGCTTAAATTGGCTCGCCGATGAGAGCTTCCTTTAGGATGATTTAAAAGAGCTTGTAATGGGCTAAATTAAGCTAAATTGATTAATATAAAAAAAAGTAAGTATAAAAAATATTTTATTATGTTATTTTTTTCCTTCACGCTGTATCTCGCAAATAGCAGGAGGAAAGAATTTAATGTTAAGACCTCATCTTCATATCCGCGAGTGGAATTGAACCCTCAGCCGCCGCGTCTACAGTCAGATGCTGACCCACTGCGCCACAACGAGCCCTACCAAAGCATATAAAGGTGTGCAAATGTAGACACGGCGCGTGTTTGCGTTGTCTATGCAAGTAACACGGCGGCAAGCCCGCTCTATCGAATTTTTCCACTATATTTTTGTTGGAAGCCCAGAGAGTATGATCCGATTGAATTTTTAGTATTACTTGCCTAAATTTTATTTGTCGATGGTTTGACAATTGATTTTGATTGAAAATAATAATTTTAATCTTATTTTTTGTTTGGTCATTTATATAGAACTACCTTGTCGTCGCTCCTAATTTTGTATGCGTAGGAAGTTAGCAATTATTGCATACAATAATTGCTTTAGTGATATAGACATTTTTCATAACAATTGGATACAATTTTCATGTAAAATTATCGACAAAATTCAAAATTCTGTAAATCTTAACCTAATGTAAATCTTAACCTTTCCATCGTAAAAATCTTTTTTTTTTTCTCTTTAGAACGTAAATTTAATTTTTAATTGTTAATTGGCAACATATTCACTCCATGTTTTATGTATAAGTGGAAACTTTATTGGCAATTGGAATATGGATATGTATTATACTAAAAAGTATTGTAAAATGCTGTTTGTTTCCCAATTTAAAATAAATAAAATAAAATATAAATAAAAAGTATC
The DNA here is from genome assembly GCA_016802625.1 of Heliconius numata. NCBI lineage: Eukaryota > Metazoa > Arthropoda > Insecta > Lepidoptera > Nymphalidae > Heliconius > Heliconius numata. Next base: position 8,758 of record JAEBDU010012938.1, read on the forward strand.
GAGGAATCCTTATTTAGCGTTTCTTAACAATAGTGTTAAGATATTCCTTTCATAAACATAGTGTTAAGATTCCCTGTTCCCCTTTTACCGCCAACGGACAGCTTTCGACCGCTCCATACGCAATTCAATAACGCGGTTTATCTTCTTATCAGAGTATTAGTGTAAACGCAGCATAAGACGGGCGTGGCCGAGGGCGAGAGGGCCGTGGAAGTTATTTTCTTTCCTCCTTATTTTGGGAAATAGGATTTTTGCTAAGTAATTTATATTGTATTTTAACACTACTGTTTGTTCGAGTGTCCTTGAGTTTAATGGTGTACGATCCATATTATATCGTTGCTTATTTATTTTTATGCATTTTCGGTATTTAGGATTGGGTGGAGAAGTCTAGTCTAGTGAGAAATCCACTTATTGACGGACATAAAATTGCCAAATGAAACCAATTACATCTTTATTCTATCCTGTGAATTTAGGGGATGTAAATAAATAAACATCTTCATACTTATTACCTCATAGCAGGATAGGCAGATGAAACCTAGTGGAACTATAAGATGTACCATAGCTAAGAAATGAAAGTAATTCATTCGCCCCGATTGGGAATCGAACCCGCAATTTAAATATTCTCCTGAAAACAAATTAGTCTTTATTTTTTCCGCTGCTTCACACTGACTTCCGTACACAGCAAGGTGCCTTTCTGTGTACGGAGAGAGATCAGTGTGACAAAATAAAAATATGAATTATTTTATTACCCCGAGTGGAAATCAAACCCACAACTGTCGTTCACAGACACATTTGCCCCTGCGCCACGACGGCTTCAAATTCAAAATATTACTAACTAGCGACCCCTTGCGGCTTCGCCCGCTTTAACTACTGGATTATTCATATAATGTATGTTTGCAAAGCACTTAAGATAATGTGAAAATTAATTAAACTCTAATGCACCCCGCATTTTCGTAGTTTCAATAAGGATTTTCCAATTGTTTTACACAGCAAGGATTTTTTAGTAGGTACCGTAATTTTAAATCTGTGCTACTAATCTTTTCAAGTACTTATTAAAATATATTGAAATGACTATTTTTAGATAGTTAAATGACTATTTTTAAACGGAAGAAATTATAAACAAAAGCCTACCTACTAATACCTACTACAAAAAATATGAAACCAAATATATCGCGCTGAAACAATACATTCAATTCCAATTATCCAATACGTGCAAACGCATCTAATCTTCTTTGCTATAGAGACAGGCTGGTTTTTTTTTTGAGCTTGTGGTTAATGCTGAAGAGGGTATTCTGTCCCTGATGAAAAGCAAGCACTACGTGGCTGCCTGTGAGGAAATTTAAATAGAATGCATTAGCCGGGAATCGAACCCGGGCCGCCCTCGTGGCAGGCGAGAATTCTACCACTGAACCACCGATGACTGCTCATAACGCACTTGTATAAGCAAAACGTCGCGGGGCGCGTTTCGCAGCAAGGATGTTTTGATATTGTAACAACTTCTAAAGTACTTATTAAAATGAAAAAACAGTAAAAGACAGTTTTGATCTACATTAAATGGCCAACGTAACTAATATACTTATTTATATGCTGAGAGTAAGGGATAAGTAAAACTTGACTCGATACAGCTGATGTGTAAACGGCGTGATGTGTTAACAATTAAATGCGTTTTTATCTAAAACTATTCGCAATTTCGAATTTGTGTAAAAAGCAAATTTTATCTTCGTTTAACGTAGAAATTTAATAAAGTATTTTAAAGGATAAGGATTAATAACATTATGGAAAAATATCCCTCACAATAAAAAATATATTGAAATTACAATTTTTAGACAGAAATATGATCACTACACGTTATCCTTAAAAAATATGAATATGCTCTCGCGGACTTTTTTCTAGATCTTATTAAGAGGAACAATACTCTAGTACATTATTTCCATGTAGTACTTACCATTAAAGCAGCGCATGCGCGAAAGTGTCTCAACGGGTAGGACTTTATACACATTTATCGTATTTATGTTAATTTACATAAGAATGTACAAATAATCAACTATATATAAACCTTCCCTGAGAAATACTCAACCTAATGGTAAAAACAGCATAAAAATCCGTTGGGTGGTTTAGAAGAAGAAGAGTTAGAAAGTTCAGACAGACACGAAAAGCGACTTTGTTTTATAAGATATAGGATATAAAATTTATTGTACTTCAAGCTCGAAGGCGTTCAATAATATATGTATTGAGGCAAATAGGCAAAATTAATAATTTTATTATACGTGCCTAATTTAAATCAAAAGTTGTTCATAGATTCTATATAATTGAATAGTGTTATTGGGTCAGGCATTCGTCTCACAGAGACCTATCCTACCTATAGGCTTAGGCTTAGACGTAGGCGCGAGTAGTAAATAACGAATTACCATAAATTACTATATATCAAGAACTTCGAGGCCGTCATGGCGCAATGGGACAGCTTCTGATTGTAAACATGACGGTTGTGGGTTTGATCGCACTCGGGGGATAATTATATTTAAGCACCAGCGTTAAAATCCACTGAAATGTCTTGAAATAAGGTTTTTTCTACTTTCCTTGTTGTATAAGGAATACAATTTGAAACTATTTTATTTTTTAACCGACTTCCGTAAGGAGGAGGTTATCAATTCGACTTTTTCAATTCAAATCAAAATTTTTTTCTACTTTTTACACAGAATTCATGTTTTTATTATTTTAACTATAAAAAAACGATAAAAACATTAAATGATAGATAGCCAATACTCGACTAGTGTAGTGTAGTGTAGTATTTTGACCGGCCTTATGTAACACGCGGGTTGGCCGTAGACAGCACTTTCTTGTTGGCGCCGCACTGCCATTAGAAATCATGTCGCTACTATGTCACTTTAATTTCATATAATATTAAGATTTTTATTATATATCTGATCCAAATAATAAAACTAAGATTCAATACTGAATTTGCAGGGAGCAAATCTAGAAGAAAAAAGGATATAAAGTATAACTATAGTATACAATATGTTTCTTTATTGAATATATACTTTTTGTTTTTAAGTTGTGTCCTCTCTTTACTTTCTGAAGAACGAAGGCTCTGGGAAAGCAGAGTGAAGCTGTTGTAGTTATTATCTATATAGCATAATTTTTTTGTCTTTAAAAGTTATGATTTTCCTGATCTGACCAATCTAAATATGGCGTCGGAGGACGAATTGGGTTGATTTGAGAAATCGTTTCGCTCGTTTGAATAATAAAAGAAGAAATTTTACTAACTAAATTAAGTCTTACAAATAAAAAAAACAATAAGCCCAAAAAAAACAGTCCAAAGCTAAAATCGTGGCGTTCCATAGAAAATCTCCAGATACGCCCATGAACAGAGAAAAAATAAGAGACACTGAAAAGTCATTTTTTTCCTATTAGATAACCCACAATGGTGCTTAACTTTACAATGCTTTATAAAAATCATACTAAATGAATTATTTTTAATAAAATCAAGATAATTTTATCGACACTCGACACCGAATATAGATAACTATATAACGTATAGTATAGTACCAGTAGGGACCAATGGTTGTACAACATGCCCTCAGGCGTATATTGATTTACACAGATCTCGGGACAATGTGTGGCATTGGCAGGTGCGAAATAAAGGTATTTCTAAAATATTACTTCATAATGTTGCGAAACTGACACGGCTAGAAAAGGAAACGTTCAGTTTAATTTGTTGTCTAAATTATAATAGATCGATAGCGTCGCGTCATTACGAATCGGCTGAGACTGTAAGTGCAACGGTAGTGGTTTCGATACCCACTCGAGGGAATTAATAATTATTATTTCCCAGATCTGATAAATGAATGCTGCCACTCAATACGCAATGTCTCAAAAAATGTGTCTTTGAACATACCTAAATATGTGATTATTCCCCCCAGTAGAAATCGAACCCACAACCACTACGGCTATCCACAGCCTACGTAATTTACATTTGATGAATTAATTTCAAGTTTAGCAAGTCTCATAGTAGCTAGTTTAATAGTAAAATAATTTAAATTTCCACGCAGGTGTACTCGCATAGGCGCCGCTCTACTTACCGCTGCCATTCGATACGATCGCTGATAAAAGTTGAACAAAATCTATACAATGATTTATGGCACTTACATTAAATTTAGATTTGCTATAAAATATCGAGGTCGCCGTGGCGCAGGGGCACAGGCGTGCGGCTGTAAACGCGGCGGTTGCAGGTTCAATTCCTACTCGGTGGAATGAAAATATTAACAAGGCGAGGCGCAGCGTTGAATTTTTTTTTATTTTTTATTATTATATTACTTAATATATTAATTAACTTAATATATAAAAATTCTCCTGCCAAACTCGTGTTATAACATAAAAAAATCTCTTGCCAAATTAAGCCACTAATCTGCAATGCCTAGAGAATTTGGCGAAAAGTAGGAAACGAACTACGTCACTAGGTCTCCAGGTTACACTGCTATGTACGAGATACAGCGAGAAGCCAAAAAAGTCAGTTCTTATTAAGTTCTGTTATATCCTAAAACGTCGCAAATACTGGACCAAATGTCAGGAACTAAATGTCCTAACAATAAGTAAAAACTGAAGCTTTTTTTTGAAATCTGTTAAGTTCTAAAGAATAAAAACTTATAGCTGAAGACAAGGCCCTATCCGGAACATCTCTATAATAGATACACGCAAGCCCGCGACTCATGAAAATCGCTTAACAGAACGGCAGAAAGACAAAAAAATATTAAAATCATATTTTACACTTCTGTTACTTGTATTAAAGAATGAATTAAGTTAATATAATTATCTAAAAAAAAAAATCTTTCTTTACAGTTTTGTTAGTTAATATTTTCATATGTACGATTTAGTACTGCGTTAATAATGAAGACTTTTGTATGGAACTCTTGGCATGCCAGAGTAAAAAAAATTCAATTTGCTCTATGAATGGGGTAGCTTTTGACTGTTACCACAATGATTTAAGTTTTTGATGCCCACTCAGAGAAATTCATTTGTTAGTCTACTCTGGAAAAACATAGCGCAGTGTTGAGTAGCGCTACTCAACACGCAATGTCTCAAATCAATGTGATAAGTGGAGAATTGTGTATCTTGATACTGGGTTGTCGTTGCGTACTCTACTTTGCGAAAAACTTCTATTATTTTTCCTTTAACTTTAAACCTAGTCCACTAACTCACTTCTTGAGTTATTTTATTATTCTAGAATAGAAGTAAAAAGTTGCAACAACAACAAGATAATAGCCGTTGTATATTAATAAGAGCACATGCCTCTAAGTGGCAACTTTCATCTCGGTGGTAGGGACGTTAACATCTTAAATAATAAAGGGTTATGGCTTTTGGGTTACCATTACACCGATGTAAGTTAGAATATTGGTATAAGCTATATTTTTTTTTTAAATGGGAGGAAATTTAAAAGATTCATACTCTGTTTTCTATGTCATAAAAACATATTATGTTGCCATAAAAAAATCAAGAAACAACATATCAAAATAATACATCTATATGGTGTGTATGTATTAGACAATACAATACTTGTCTGTCTGTCAATTTGACTGACAGACAACGAATAGACGAAAAACTACTAGAACTGTGGATAGGACAAATTGGTATTTTCCTTTTTAGTGAGAAAGTGTGATTTCTCTCCGGTTTCTGTACTCCAAACAATAAGAGACCAAACCTTCACTTTTGTTTGACTAAAAATGAAAAATATAAATTTAATCAGATATGTTTTTCTAGGAGCATCATAAGCTGTATGTTTGTTTCTTTTTTATTATTAAATTTAAGTAAATTAAATTGAATTGGTAAATAAGCTAAGTAGCTACTTATCTTATTTCGAATAACAAAAATTCTGTGTTTACCTGATAAAATGTAACTTAAAACCACATCGGTGTGACTGACGGTCGTAGTAAAGAAAGTATGTATGATAATGAACTAACCTGCTTTAACTTTATCTGCGGCGCCAATCTATTAACCGACTTTCAACTAAAAGGGCCTAACAACAACTATAGGGCAAAATACTAACAGATAAGTACTACCATACTCTATGCGACGTACTGGTAGGTTCAATTCTCAAATTTGATATTTGGGCTGGTTTTACTTGCTGGAATAAAACTGTAGTAATTCTCTTCAAAATCTTCTATTGGGGAACGGAGTATCTTAACACTAGGCACCCTCCGCCTACCTTGCTGTGTACCTAGCAGGGTAGGAAGAGGGAACCTGGGAACTTAGTCTTAAGATATGCAATTCCCGTGAAAAAACCCTTCCATTTCCCATTTTCCACTGAATTCTAAAAGCGATGAGTCTAAAGTGACGGTTCTCAACGCCGCGCTTTGCCTCGTTACCAGAATATATAAAGAAGATATTAATACTTCATTTTAATAAAATATTGAATATTTCGTTTCTCGAGTGGGTATAGAACGCACAACCTGCCACGTTTACCGTTGCTAGCTGGTGCCACTACGCCACGACTAGCCTCTTATTTAAATGTAATTTTCATTATTATACTTTTCTGTTATAGACCTAGAAAATAAACAGTTTCTATACGCCTTACAAATAATAAGATGCAAATATGAATGATAGTATATTTGCATAACAATATCAAAAGTTATATCCATATAATTAACTATAATAAAATATTTAATCAATTGTCTGTTCTTAAAAAAACTGCCATAATATAAAAATATTTCATAATTTAATGAAATATTAAATGAAAATAGCTTATTTTTAACGCCGCGTATTCTGAAGATATTGAAAAAAACTACAAAAAATCGCATATGCGAGGAACAAGCAGAGTTAATCAAATGCGGATTGACGATCCCAATACCGCGCTTTGCATTTTATACCAGAACCAAAAAATATAAATAATACATTCCCCAAATGGGAATCGACAGACTGGCACAGCTCCTTCCCCCCTAGTACTAATGCTAGTACTATATAATTAAGTTCAAAAGGAAGTATCTAATAAAGTAACTTTCTTATCAGATTCGCTTGGACCTTAGTTATTGACTGTAAAGGAAGCGAGAGCCGTCCGCCGGTGGAAGCGGTAATGGCTGTAATTTTACTATTTTCTCTCACAGAGTGCAATGCACGGGGGGAACGGAAGTAAGGAAATTTTTCATTATATATCTGTAGATTTGTTGAAGGGAACAGGTTTGCAGAAAGAGAGAGAAATACAACGTGTAAGTCGTTGCACGCAGCTTTGTTTACGTGGACTTTAAAACGTGTAACGAAAAATCATTCGAAATTTCGAAAAATCCTCTCCCCTACACTCCGTAGGAGAGCACTGAGAGAAAATTTCACAGGAGTCAAACTGTACAAGTGGCGGTTCTGGGTTCGATTCCCACATAGCGAATGTATTATTTTTATTCTTTCGCTTTGGTTACAAAACATAGCGCGGCGTTGAGATCTGCTGCTCAACACTCAGGATCGAAAATAGAGCGGAAAGTAGTTCCTTACGCCATATAGTAGTTATATGCGAGATACAGCATGAAGCTAAAAGAAAAATGTGCAAATAAAAAGTATAAAAATACAAACTTAAACAGGAAGTATATCGAGAAAAACAACAAACAACTTGTTTCTAGGAAAATTCCTTTAAGATTTTTATGAATTATTAATAACATTTTGGAGACATTAAATATTTATGAGTATATTTATTAATCATTAAAAATACATCATGGTAGCTTAGACGAGAAGTGTTTAACTAAGCTAGAATGTTGTAGATTCAAATTGCATCTGAGGGAAAATTAAAAAGAAATTGCAATTATTGAATCTTCAATTTCTAGCTTATTTTACTTACATTAAAAGGTAGAATTAACATTATTAACTTTGTTAACACTTTCAAGCTAAAGAAAATCTAGTGTTAAGACACATATTATAGGCACCTATACAGAATATATGAAAATATTTTCTTTACCCTTTCAGGCAGCATCCCGGCTGTATGACCACAGTAGGGGTCAATTATGACTGACTATGGTATAGGGGTACAAGTATGCGACTGTAAACAAAACAGATTGTGGGTTCGATTCCCACTCGAGGAAATGAAATATTTATTATTTCCATTTTCTCGAGGCAAAGCGTAACAATTTTATGGAAAGTGAGGAGCGGATTTATATTAACACAAAGTTCCCAGGTTCCCTCTGCCTACCTTGGTATGTGCAGGATACAGCATAAAGCCAACAAGACTACACTTGTCCCTAATCTACCGCTCAATTATCAAGACATTATGTGTTGAGTGGAGAAAACATTCACCACGCCGCTGCCCCACGGCGGCCAATAAAAAAATATTTATGTTCAAATTTAAAACAAACAGGATAATATGAAACGCTTTGACCAATTTAGTTCGACGTCAAACTCCTCCATCCCCCAAGAATAATATAACCGTTTGATGAGATAAAGGGTTTGTTGTTTAATGCATAAGATATTAACGTGTGGCGTCGGGGGAAATTCATATTTTTTTCGCCAAAATATTCTTATTCTTTTATTATACTTGACGTTTTGGAGCCTGTATAGGTGTGTAAAAAACACTGGAAAAGAAACGGCCAAGTATTCTTCTTTTTAGTTTCACGCTGGACCCAGCACATAGAAGGGTAGGTGGGAACCTAGTAGCGGGATACAGCAAGGGGCCCCTAGCAGTGGGTTACTAATAACCTAGTGTTAAGACACTCCGTTCTCATTAAGACTCTTCTGTAACCCACTTGCCGCCAAATTCTGGAGGCATTGAGTGTGGAGTGGCGGGACTTACCACGGATATAAAAACGAGCAAATAATAAATATTTAATTGCGCCGTGTGGAAATCGAACCTACAAGCAGTCGCGTTTAAAATCCCATGCTTATATCCCTGCGTTACGACTGGCCTCATTTAAATATTAATACTCTTGATTGAGGCTATGATGACGCAATGTCACAGTGTGCTTCTGACTGTACACGTAAAAAAATTGAAATAATTATAAGTAGATAATTTATAATTAGATATAAGCTGGGACACGGAGTGTTTTGTTACTAAATTCCGTATGCCTATCCTGAAAAAAGGGTGTTTGCGGTAAAAAGCGTGAGTATGTGCATGCTTTTAAAAAAACTTAAAGATTGTTACTACAAAAATGTTATAACATTCTTACATATTTTACTAGCAACAGTGTAAAATTCCTAGTTAATAATGTAAAATAGAGACAAGTGAACGTAAAACTCCGGATATTCACTGCGGGCATATATTTGCTTACGGAACTACTAAATTCCACCCGTGTAAGGGATATTTATCACGAACGTTATACAGCACTAGAGCATAGCGCTGTAAGTCATTTTTGAGTTTATCTTATTTGAAATGGTTTTTTTTATTTACAGACCCCAGGCAAAAGATAAATTTACAAAGATATTTAAGTAAAACTTTTATAACGACGGTCAAGATGACAGAATCAAACAATATTTTTTTATATATCAAGAACGCGCCGGCATAGTAACTTTCTTACATAAAATGCCTTGCTATGTCTCTCCTATTGTCAGGAGGACCAAACGATGGGGAAGAAAGGTTCTCGAATGGCGACCACGTTTCGGCAAAAGGAGTACAGGCCGCCCTCCAACCAGGTGGACCGACGACCTCAAGAAGACAGCAGGAATCCGCTGAATTCAAAGGGCGCAAGACCAGACGGAGTGGCGATCATTAGGGAAAGCCTGTGTCCAGCAGTGAACTTTGAAAGGCTGATGGATGGATGTCTCTCCTTGGAAATAGAACCCCAGGATACCCACCCAAGTGTGTTGGCCGGATACCATGATATAGATTAACCACCGGGGACATTAAAGACCATATAAAATGAAATAGGTTGAGTAGGATAGCAAACTAGGCAACAAATGATGGAAATATTGCCAGATCGGAGAAAAACAAAAGGACCAGGAAGGAAAAGAAGATAACAGTAGAAGACAAAACATAATTAGCCATACCTTACCTACAACAAATAATATAAAAAATAACGTAATTATAAACAAATAGGTACATGTATTCAAATTACAAAAATATCCATATTTTGAGGTTACAGCCCTTCCTTTGTATCACCTTTGTATCATTCAAAGTGTGTTCCCTATTAGGTTGGTATAGGGTTCATATTACATTAAACTCTGCCGCCCTTACGACTCCTCACGTATTATATTAGCAACGTGTTTACATCGCAATGGTCGAGATGGATAAAGATAACTTGATCTATAACCTGCTTGTAACTGAATAGGCAAAGATAACCTGGTGTTAGGACACTCTTTTCTATACTTAGAAAATATGTGTATATTTAAAAAAATTTACGTGATTTTTTAGCTTCAAGCTGTATCTGGGATATCGCAGGATAGGCAGAGGGTATTTGAGAACCTAGTATGAAGACACTCCGTTCTCATTAAAGGAGTTACGAACTCTGAACTGAAATGAAAATATTAAATATTTTATTTTCTCAAGGGAGAATAGAACACAACAAAAATACTCTTTGGATAATTCATATCCATTTCATCATTATTTTCAAAATATTTAAAAATTGAAAAGATTCATTGCGGCATCACGCATAGAGCAGGGTAGGCACAGGGAATCTGGTGTTATTCAAAATACTGCCCAAATTTCGAGACATGGAACCCCGCGTGGAAATTCAACCCTAGACCGTCGCTTCGTGTTTAAAAACAGATATTATGCCACTGTGCCACGACGGAATTAACCATAACTATAAAAAAGAACATAACAACTACATGTAACTTAATAAATAATTAAAATTTAACTTTATATTGTAATTTAACTGTAGTTTTTAAGATAATTACTGAGTGTAGGACACGCGAGTGGAAAATATATGTGAATTTTAATCTTGTTTTTTATAGCTTCAGAAAATATTAAATATTTTATTTCCCGCATTTAAGGTCGACTCAAACTCGACTGCGCCACGACTGGCTTCAATCTTCACCATAGTCGGGAAATTAAACTAATTTAATCATTACTCCGAACCCCCCCCTGAGAATCTAATCCACAACCGTCGCATTACAGCCAAACACCGTACCACTGGGCCACGACGCAAAAATAAAAACATGATCAATCCGAACTGATAACACACAAACACAAATGACATTATCATTTAAAATAATATGAAAAACAAACTACACCTAACTAGATTATCACATTCTCATCATACTAACAAAAAATGTGAAAAGAAAATTATATACAGGAGTTAAGAAAGGTGCAAACGTATAATAAAGGCGTATTAAAACATTTCAGGAGGGTCGGGGGTTCGATCGCGTGTCAACTGACAGTTTGTTTGAGGTTATTTTCAGAATATTAACTTTTACACGTAGACTTACAATGGTTTACGACACGAAAGTTGAAAAGGTTGAGAATTTGTTATAATACATTATATTTGATGTATGAATTAAATGAAATAGACCATTGTGGTGCAGTTGACACTAATTTGATTGTTTTAGGTTTGAATTTTACGCTCTGCTAGTTTTCGCCCGCAACTTTGCTTGCGTAGATGTTTAGATATCAAATAGGAAACCTCATTTTTTCTATTCAAGATCGTACTCTCAGTAGATTAACTTGCCTATTTGAAATACCTACTTTGAAATTTCATGTTTTTAATTCCAACAGTGTTGTATTTTTTTTTAAGGTATATAAGGTGTCTGTTGTTTATTAGTAATGGAAGTGTTTTGTACATGTATCTATATAGAAATTTTGTTAGGAAAAGAAAGAAAGAGTTCGGACAATAGAGGCGGGCTTAATATCTAGTTTTTTACCAAGCAGTAAACACTGCCTCTCTTACCACTCACTCTGGAAATAATTATATTACTCAAAAACCTTCTGTTATTTCTCAGTATACGAGAAACTTGCGGAAATAAAGCTTCTTATATTACAGCATACACTTTACGCAATAATAATAAAAATCGACAATTTTACGACTTCTCATATGAAAACAAACATGGCGGCCATCAATTTCCATTACATTAACTTTTCTAAGGTTTGACTTTTGTTGCAGATAAGCCTGAATTTGATATTTTTTCCCTTTTTATACGGCGATTTAAAGTCATTCACCACCCCATAAGCTGAAACGTCGATAGAAACCCTTCCAAGCTTAAAAAATAATCGTAAAACTATAGTAGGTACGTAGATATGAGAGGAAAGCCGAAGGATTGTACAATTATTTCGGTCCACTAGCGATGTGAAATACAGGAATAATATTGGGTTTTTTATGGTCCCCATCTTGTGGGGGCAGTTAGTAGATTGTAGGGATTAAAGAATGTTAGAAGTGATATAAAGATTCTTTTTCTTTCTGCTATTTCACTTTATGATACATATAGAAGGGCAATTGGACATATTGAAGTTGAAATGAAAATAACTCAACCTTTCCTGTAAGAATTGAACCCACAACTACTTGCGCCGCTTTTACTATTCGTCATATACTACACGACTGCACTGCAACTGTTTCTAGGGTATGGTTAGGTTAGTCTCTATTTGAGACCTGTACTTATATTTTTACAAAAAAAGTATTTAGATACTAAATTTTGTTACAATGAAAAGATATTAAATTAAATTATAATTTCAAATTAGCTAATAACGTCTTTACAAGATATGCTCTTGAACCCACCACGCTCCTCTTAAGTAGTGAATCCTTGGACTTGCACCCCTTGATCTTGTTCAAAGTTCAAGTACGTTTTATGGAGTTATTTGAGGCCCATAGTGGCACAGGGGCACAAGCGTGTCATTGTAAACGTGATAGGTTGTGAGTTTGATACCTACTCGAGAAAATGTTTTAAAATTAAATATTTTTATTCCTTGGAGTTCCACAACTTAACAAGCAATAGCTCCAGAATTCGACATAAAGCGGGAAGTGGACTGTCCTAACACTAGGTCCCCTTTACAGGCTAAAAAAATATATTCATACAGCTTCATGCTTTTTCCAATTCATAATATTGCTTTTAAAGAAGCCGAATTCAAATTTGTATACCAGAATGGACGAATAAAACTAATTTAAATGTAATCATTTCCCCGAATGGGGATCAAACTCACAACTAACGTGTTTATAGAGGATGTCTTATATTATTCTCAACATATATTTAATTGAACTGAACGCGCATCTGCCGAAAATTGGACCAAAAGTGAAATGTAGTGTCTTGTACACTACGTTCCTCTAGCTAACCTGCTATATGCGGGATACAGCGTGAAGCTACAACAACAATATTTACACATTACCACTTCCAAGCCCTTCCATTCACGATATCAGGGCAACGTTGAATATTTGGGCGAAATATGCTTTCCTTTTATAGGCGGTACGTTTTACTGGCACTTTCGTTTGTTTTATGAAGAATAAATTGTGGTTTTGTCACTTGGCGGTGTTTATGCATCTGTCAGTTGGACCCTAAATTTATGACGCTTTATGAAAATAAAGCTGAATTTTTATATGGCGAATGTATGGGTGGTTGTTTTAATATGTTGTTTTTTTTAGTTTCACGCCCTTTCGTATACGAGAGAGTCGAAATAGAAAAACCTAGTGTTAAGGCACTCCGGCCGCGTATTCATTGGCCTAACTCAACGCCGTGTCTAGTCTAGACTAGTCTAGTCTTGGGCCATTCCATTCATTAAAATTTTATCATCCCTCTGAATGAGAATTGACCACACAATCATCACGTACCTACCACAGGACGACGGCCTCAAATTCCTTATAGATGTATTTCGAGAAATTTTATACAAGACGGCGTTAAATTCCGCCGCCCAGGCTGTAACTTTTAATGAACAGAACAGAGTGATTCGTCATTACGTAGTCACAGCCAAGTTAAAATACAAAGCTACGGTATAATACAATTACTTAACGAAAACCAAGTTTTTAATAGATTAGTCGTGGCGCAAAAGCACCAGCGTGCGAATGTATATGCAACAGGTTGGGTTCGATTTCCACTCCAGAAAATGAAACATTGAATATTTTAATTTCCTTGCTCTGGTAACTAGGCAAAGCGCGTCGTTGAGTTCCGCCACTCAACACGCAATACCTACATAATTCTGCGGAAAGTGGGGAACGGAAGTGTATTTATGGAAAAATCGAGTTTGTATAATATATGATTCCAAGTGCCCGAAGTATCTCTAACAATTATTAAAACGTAATATAAAATATCCTACAACCTTCTAGTATAAATAGATTTTCCAAAAAAAACTCAAATTGAACCAGGAGTTCCTCAGTTTATTACAAACAGCATACAAACAGACTCTTTAACTTTATAATATTAGTACAAAAGTATAGATTGGTTAGAGCGTGACCAAAAACAAAGGATTATCAGCTACCATTTTGACGCCGCTCAGTTTATTTGTTTTGCAGCCTTGAACAGCGACGCTGGCAGAATTTCATTATAATATATTTAGTTGGATTACTTTTTATCGTGACTTATGCTGCTTCATACGCATAAATAAAAAATAATATTTAATTACCTACTCGTTATCATTATAGCGTGATTGAAAAGTGTTCGACTGTAAAGACGATGGTCTAAACTAATCCATCGACTGGAGGAAGTACCCACCGCTACGGCCTAAACATTTTATTCATATTTTGAATTTAACAGTTACAATACAGCGTTAAGTTCTGTGATCCAACACTCAATGTCTCTAAGACAGAAAGACTAGAAAAGATACGGTTTTCCCAATTAAATGCAAAATAAATTGGAACCCACAACCATCATTTCAATTGAGCACACTATAAAGGATCACAAATCAATCCAGGACCGGATCACTAACTTCTAGTCGCAGTAACTTAATCTACCAATAACTTAAAGTCAAACACAAAGCTTTTAGGCCCTCAATTATTGAGTGGAGCTGAAAGGGTCGTTTCCAATTAATAGATGCCCCTAGATACCATCCATTATTCCTTTCTAATATCTTTGCCTTGGAATTCGACCTTAATCTATATGTATTAATAGAAACAATCAACTGTCCGCTGTCTGTACATTTAAAAAAAAACGTTTTGGGGGGAATTTATTATAAAACTCAAAACAATTATTTTTAAAATTTTTGTCTGTTAGTCAGTCCGCTTGTGCCAGCTAATCTCAGAAGTGGCTTAACTGATTTAAATGTAGTTTTTACTATCGTATTTTGATAAAATTATCTTAATTTTTTGTATTTGTTTTATGGTTAATAAGCTAATAAAATTATAAATAAAAATTTATATTGTAAAATAACCATTTATTTAAATTCGCTAAAATTTTAGTTTGTCTGTAATTAAATAACATATTAATGAATACGTTGATAATAAGATTCTTCCACATTCAGCAGGAAGCGGATGTTCTCCACATTCAATACCTATTATACTAGAACTGTGTATTGAATGGCGAAAATTAATGCTGCGGTTTGCCTTATTTACCGAAGCGAGAAGATGAAAATATCAAGTATTTCATTTTCTCAAATGGGAAACAAACTCATAACCGCCTCGTCCAATGTCAAGTCAATTTGGACTCAAAAACCAACTGTTTATTTAATACTTTGTTGTGATAAACAGTTTGTTTTTGTTATTGAATTATGTCTTCCTTATTTTGTTTTCGTTTTGCGGAAAATTTACTCGCGGGAAAAACATTTTCTTTAATGTTTATACTTTCACCTCGAAATGTAGGTATATTATCTTTGACCTAATTTATGAAAAAATATTTTTCCTTCTTATGATTTCTTATTCATAATTTTATATGTACTCGTAGCTACATTTTTAATATAAGCATTCTTCCATCCTTTCATTTTGAAGTCAATTGATTTGAAAAAAAATCAAAAGTAAAGAATTTATATTATTTGAAATGGCATCGTACATGCGTGTAACTCACGCACTCGGAAGAAAAAAATACTTAATGTGTTCATTTCTTAGCTCTGACAAGGCAATCCGTAGCGTTAAGTTAAGCCACTTAGGACGCAAGTCTACAAAATATGGCGGTGCATGGGGAATGGAGTGTCTTAACACTACGTTCCGTCTGCCTACTTTACAAATTACGATAGGTATATATAAAGCTAAAAAACAAACATCCATTAAAAGCTGGGGGTAGTAAATACAAATATCACAATTTGCATTGATTAAGCGGAAGTGGGACACTAACAGGCAATTCCGTTGGTAATTATTAAATGAAAGGGGTAGCATATCACGCCCCAGGGACCCCTTGACCTCGGGTGTGCGCAAACTTCCTAATATTACCTTTGAGCCTCATGTGAATTACATTCTAATGATATATATATTTTTAACTAAATCTATGGAAAAATGCCTTTTTAACCGATTTCGAAGAAGAGATTTTTTATGTATGTGTACGTTTGTTTTCGTCTAAAGCAGAAATAATCTTAATAAATAATTCCTTCAACGAACTACAACGAAAAAAGTAAATTATTTTTTGTTTTCATTTTATACATATTGGCATAGACTCCAAAAGTAACGATTCTAATTTGTAATTTTTTTTTGTTTCGTTTTTATTTAACCATATTTGCACTGTTGAGTTACAGATTATAATCACAAAAAACAAGGTAACATTAAAATCTTTTACTTCTATATAAAAAATACTTTTCTCATAGAAAAGAAAAAGAAAGGACCCTTCCGAACTGCCCTTTATCCTATTTAAGCTGTTTATCAATCGCAAAACACTCACTCGTCTTTGCGAAAATTTTATATTCTTCAAAGGTTTCTCGAACAGATATTAGTTGGTCTTACATTGAAGAATATTTTATGGATTTTATAAATTATATTAATATTATTCAGAGATACTTATGTGATATGAGGCCGTCGCAGTGGAGTGGCACAGTTGCTGACTATTAATATTATATTTAATTTTATTAAAAGGTGTATGGTGACAAATTTAGTGTTCATATGTGTAAAGATAACATCTAGACTCATAACATTAAAAAAAGGAAGAATTTGTTTGGTTGAACGTTCTCAGGAACTTCTAAGGCGAATATAAAAATTATTTTTGTGCTGGATAGTTAATTTATCTAAAAAGGCTAAATTACGAGTACAATACGTCAATCGTTTCGATGTAACCCACTGTACCTGCAGCCAGTTACTTCGGGCACTTAAATATCATATGCAATTTTTAGTTATTTCCATTGGACAAGACGGTCGAAGCCGCAGGAAGAGGCTATTATACAGGGTGGAAGAGGCAGCGCTTCTTTTACTGAAACTGCATATAAGGTAAAATATTTCAAACTCGGAGCTAAAGAAATTAATCAAAATGCCTCAACAGTTTGGACGTAGGATTTTTTTTTTCATTTCACGATTTTTCTCTTTTTATCGTCTTTTTCACTTTTCATTCGTCAAAACATAACCGAACGAGAAAGAACGATATATCGCGTTCTTTTTCACGCAATTACCTATTTATTATAATAAATCTAAACAACGTTCAAAGCTCTTATTAAAATTGATTAATAAAATCCTACTTTAAGTCAATTTATTATATCACCTTTATTATGAAATTATTTAGAAATAATGCATGGTTATTGAACCACTCACAAAATTATATTCAAAATTTTTAACACACAAAATGATATTGAACTACGATAGATAGGTACTTACATTTAACATTACATCGTCGTTGTCGCATTCTCCTTTTACTAGCACTAATATTTACATCATAAGTAATATTAAAAACTCAACATTTGTTTGAAATGTTTTAAAAGAATGTACATATGTTTTGACAGTACACTAAAATACTAACACACAATAGTTTCACATTTGGGAAAAATACTCAGTAATCACGATCACGAAACATTCATCACGATTTTAGAAATCCAATTAATGATAAAATTAATATTAAAAAACATCCAAATAATTTAAAACACTTAATAATTATTCAACGCCGAAAAAAATTATGTAAATACAACAGAACTTAGCCGTTCCGCGGCTAAGTTCTGTTCTTACACAGATAATTAAAAACATTGTTATAGTTGCCATTAACTAAAATACTTATCGAACATTGTATTAATTTTTTTATTAAAATTTTCATTATTATTTATATTTGTATAATTATTTTGATAGATAATCGTATAAAACTTAAATAGTAAACGAGTTTTATAATGTTACACGAGAAGCTACGAAAACTCAATACGAAATAAATTAATATTTAGTAATTAGCTATTTGTAAATAGTATTGATAATTGTTTCGCAATCGATAGTTTTAATCTAAAAAAGCCTATGAGATCGATAGTATCGATATTTTCGATAGTATCGATACTATCGATTGTTTTGGACTATCGATTATATGCTAATTCGCGATAGTATTGAATATGATTCTTAATCATAGCTACAAGATGAAATGAAAAGAACAAGAAACATTTTTGTTACATTTCTTTTGTTTTTTCATATTTTGGTGAAAAGAAAGATTACTTAATACCGAAGTATAGATAGGTACTTCAACTTCGTTTCTAATACTATGATAATTGGTTACTGTAAATGAAAATAGTAAACGATACTATCGATAGCATAGCATGTCAGCGGTAGTTCACAATAATCGATAGTATCGATACTATCGATAGTATCGTTTCCAAGAAATTCAATAGAATCGATAGTATCGATACTATTGATTATTGTTGTTTTATTAACGATATTTTAAAACGATATTTTTATTATTTATTTTGTTTCAAAAAATAACTTTTTCATTTTTGGGAATTATTTTTTTTCTGAATTATATTAGACTTTTATAGAGTACTTAAAACTGTGGTTTCATTTAAAGTGGTGCTGTCAATTCCACCCGTATAGATAGTAAGCTCAAGTAAAGTAATTTATAGAAAGGTGCCGGTGCGTTACTTTCACACGTCTGAACGGAACGACTCTACATAGCGCAGGTTGAAGCGTAGGGAGTGAAATTTTGGATATGAAACACACTAGTATGACTGTAATTCTGCTTAAACTTTGTTTTTGTATTTTCAGTCAACTAGTAACTACTAAATGACGGAAAAAACAAAAAAAGACGTGTCCCTCTATTTCTCATTTCCCTTTTTTCTCTTCATATTATTACCTTAGATAGCAACAAATTACCTATTTGCAAGATCAAAAACTTTCTGTCTTAATTTTAATTCTACGAATCTTCTCTGTTTATTTTTTATAGAAACAGCTTCTAAAATGACGGATTTTTTTTACTAATGGAATGACATTGTTGATGACCTGGAACGATCATTACAGCTTCACAGGGTGAGAGCTGCATAGTATACGAGCACAAAGGTTCGCTCAAGAGGGGAGTTAGCGATTGCAAAGGGACTTCTGACAGTGCTTATAAGAGGGGATTTTCAATCAGAGTAGTGGAACTTTCGAAATGGAAATTGATGTCATAGCCATTATATACAATGAAGCCGATGTTTTACAAGTATGTGGATGTAGAAAATAAACTAAGTACTTATCTCTATATCTGGTCACCCTACTCTCGGGATAAGTCACGGAGTACCATCAACACGGTACGTGAGGCATCGCGACATGCGGACGTACCTGATGCTATATCTGATGGAAGCTGTTTAGAAATTAAGACTAAGGGGAAACAGGTTCAAGTTTACTTTTGTTTAAGTGTCAAATAAACATTTTTGTTTTGTTAGTGTCTTGACACTAGTTTTCCTCTGTCCACCTGCTACATGCTGAATAAAACGTGAAAGTATATACTGTATAAGCATACTGTATTAAACGTTAGTGAGAAGAAAAAATTTCAAACAATTACCTTTTCTTTTCATATAATTCAAAGAAACAATCTTCAATAACCTAAAATTGTCCAATTCACCTTTGATAGAGGATTCACAAATACATACATACTTTATCTTCCTTTGACCAAATATCCTTGCTTTGTACCCAAAATTCTTTGATCTAACGTTGTTTCTATACAATACCTCCACTAGTTTACCCTCATTCTCATATAAATAGGAAATAAAAAGCCGGTCAATTCCGAGGCGGAATCGCCCACCGAGGATTCTGTTTCAATTTCTGAATATTAGGTTAACAATTTATAAGAATTAACAAATCTAAATTTGCAGGCGTATGCACTCATTTTAGTATGAAATGAACTACAAATATGAGTTAATATTGTTTTTTTTTTATTATGCACATATAAATGTCCTTTTTTCTATATATTGTAAGTTCTCGTCGACTTAGAAATTTCTGTGCTCCAAGAAACTGAACAAGCGGACATTTGAGATTTCAGCTTGATTCATTGTCACAATCTTGAGAAAAATGGTCTAGACAGACGGACACACAACTAGACAATCAGTAGGATACATTTAAATTGAATTACGGAACCCTAAAAAAAATAACGGGATCAACAAAAACACTTTAATAGATTATTCCGGAGAGGTAATTGTTCTTTTGAAATATTATTTTCTTTGGAAAAGCTCTGGATAATAGTGGATTTTAGTATTTCGTGAAGACGGTGCAGATTAAAGTGATGTTCAAAGGATATTTTAGTTGGGAAATAAGAAATGAAAGTATTTCAATTAATTATATTGTACATTTTGAGTCAGAAATAAATAAATAAGGTTACTTTTTAACCATCGAGGCGTAGTGTGACAGCGTCTAGCTATAAATGCGACGGATGTGAATTCAATTCTCACTCGGGGCAATAAATTATATTAATTTCCTTATTCAGCTTTGGTACCAAGAGGAGTGTTTTAGCACTTGGTTCCCTCTGCCCACCCTGATAATTAAACAAATATCAACGTTGCGTTGTTTCAGTTTTTCTAAATTTCCAACACACAATCTTTACTTTGACAAAAAACAAATAGCAAGTAACATAACCTAAAAAAAATAAAAAGAAAACACCGAGAAATTTTACGACCCTTTTTTCAAGCAAGTAAAAATTGAAGGGAAGTCATAAAAAAACTTATAACGCACAGTATGACGATATTATTTGCATGATTATGCGGGAACGAGTCATAAACTGTCGTATGAGGCATATATGTAATTTCGCGAGAAATTGTATTGAAATTTTTCAGGCACACTTGTAAAAGAAAATGGCAGAAAATGGAAATTTAAGAAATATCTACATATTTTATTTTAGTAAGAACCAATAACATTGAAATCTTTTTATCATGTTTTTAAGAAAAAAAAAGGGAATGAAAAAGAAACGCGTGGAAATCATCATCATCATGCATCTCTGCTACGCTACGAGAACACAAATAAATACAAGGACAATATTATATTACGTCAATAATAATAATAATAAAATCAAAATAGATAATTCATTTCCTCTTCACCACGTCGCCGGTGGGGGAGTCGATCTTCTCAGATGTTATCTCGTATTGAGTGTCCAATCTGAAATCAAGAATGTCATTGTAATTTTCCTTGTTAAGTACAAAACAAGGAATAGCTTTGCCTAATTTACAGGAGGTCACACGTTTGATTTTTACTAAACCATAGTCAAGAGAAAGTTATGCATTTTCTAAAAAATCTATTTTTTATCCTAAGTGTGGAAACATTTTAAAATTCATTAAAATGATTCCATTCTTTCCTTTCTGTCTATTGTTATAATATACCTTTTATATAAATGATAGGGAGACATTGTGTGTTGAGTCGCGGAAGTTAACGCAACCCTTACCCACAGGTAAGGGTTCAAAGGTACCTAGAGCACCGGACAGTCAACAACTAGTTGAGAAACAATCCAAGTGTGTGTATATCAAGTCAAATATGTGGGAATTACTGAATGCATTAATACGTTTATCGTTCATCGACATTTTGTAGAACCTTGGAATGTATGGAATTGTAGATCGGTATTATACGACGACTAGAATTTACTACTTTAGTTGTTGTACCAAGCTATAGAATAATAGGTATACTATTATACTAGATGTAACTATACTATTTATTTGTTTGTAACGAGACTAAGCGCGACGTTGAGTCTCGGAAATTCGGTGGAAAATGGGGAACAGAAGTGTCTTATATCCCATTAAGACACCGAATTCCATTTTCCACCGAATTTTCGAGGAACGGAGTCTTTACACTAGGTTCAATCCTCGCTAGGTAAAAACATAATAAATATTTTAAATTTCCAATTCTGCTTAGACAAACGAACAAACACGGCTTTCAACACTAACATATTTCATTATGCGCATTACGCATCTCAATTGCTTTAACAATGTTATAAAACCACCTGCAATTATATTTTCTTTAAAAAAATCAAGTAAGATTAAATATAAAAAAAAAATTAGAAAAACACCTGTCTTTGCAGTTTACCTTAAAATCCTATTTAATATATTTTTTAAAAATTCTGTATTATTTATAAAATTTCAAGAGTTTACAAAAAAGTGACGGCTGTGTATTCGATTTTCCAATATATTAATTTCCTCGCTCTGGTAACAAAGCAAAGTGTTGCGTTAAGATCCACCACTCAACACTCAATGCAGGCGAGATGTCGGCGGACCACGAAGTGTTTCAACACCAGTTCCCTTTTGTCAGCCCAGCATCCAGCAGCAGAAAAGAACTATACTAGATATTTTACTATAAAACCTATTAGAATACACATAAAATATATAAAGTTTTATAAAAGTTGTTCACTCCGGTGGTGGTGTTCCCGCGGTGATCGACCGGGAAAATCGAAGGTGACTTGTAGATTGAGCAACGCATGCATTATGCACATAATTATTTATTGAAAAATACCTCTCATTTGACTCCCTCGCTGTATGCCATTGGTGTCGTGTTTCTATGGTATTGTATAAAACATATACCTACATATATTTTAAATAAATATTGTTTTACTTTAGATTCGGAGTCGCGTATTTCGAATGTACTTTTATTTACTATGTGAATAATAGTATACTTTTAAAGAAACAATAAAAAAAAATTATATAATAACGTTAAAACGATGAGGCTTGTCGTGGTACAACAGGTGGTTCTCGAGGAAATGAAACATTTAATATTTCTTCGAAAACTCACCTTCACGTTGTATCCCGCACACAGCAGTGTAGGTAGAGGGAACCTCGTTTTATGACACTTCGTTCCCCACTTTTCGCCGAATTCTAGAAGCATTGCGCGTTGAGTGGCAGAACTCAACGCCGCGCTTTGCCTCGACACCAGAGCGAAGAAAATGAAAATATAAATTTAAATAAATATTTCGTTTTCTCGAGTTGGGATCGAACCAACAACCAGTCGTTTTTGCAGCACACTTTGTGCCCCTGCCACGACTGACCTCAAACTGGACTAAACAAACATGATAATCCACATAACAACATTCCTACTTAATTTAAGTCAAATTATATGTGTTAGAGAAAAAAATAGATTAAGTGCGAGTCGCCCACCGAAGCGATTTCAGTATTGCAAATCGATGTATATATCAATATGTCCATACAGACCCATTTCATATAACATGAATCACTTTTCGGATTTTTGTAATATATATATTTCCTTTAGATATATTATAAGTTCTCGCTTCGTACTAAACTAACTAACTTTAGGTTCATGGGAAATACCCTATAGGTTTTTATTACGAGGCGAAATTCACAAAAAATACAGAAAAAAGTCGGTGCATAAATGCACCGACTTTTTTAATTGCGTTGGTTTTTGTGTACCTCAAAGAGATTGTAGAATTGAATACTTGAATTAATTTCAGCTTATTGCCTCCATGCAATATCGAGATAAATGGTCTTGACAGATGGAAAGCGCTGCAAATAACTATAATAATAACAATAATTTATGTTCTACCTCTAGTTTCGTGGCGTTGAGTTCTTTTACTCAACATACCCCATATTGCCTTAAGAATTCGGCACAAAGTGAGGAACGGAAGTGTCTTATTGGAGAAGTGAGAACACCAAGTTCACGATTTCTAACTTAGTAGATAAAATCATAAAAAAATATCATCGAAATATATTAAAACTATATTCCGAATCAAATATCTAATAACATTAAATTACCAATTCTGTAACTAAAGGAATTTATAAGACACTACTTAGTTTTCATTATTCAGTCACCACCCGGAGTGGAGTCGTTACACTTATAATTTGTATAATACTATCATATTATACAGTTCGGGATTCGAACCCGTGGCTTTGGGGTAAGAGGGCATTGACTGAGAAATATCTCGAACCATTAAGAATTCCTACGTCAAACTAAAGGTATACGTCACGAAAGTAATGCATGAAATGCGAATTGGCGAGAATGCCAAATTAAGTGTTAAATAGTGAATAGTATATAGAATATTTATAGAATAATTTATGGAAGTTGGCAATGGTAATTTATATTCTCTAAATACTCTTAGATTTTATTTCACTTTAAAGATTTTTTAGGTTCACGCTGTACTTCACATATAGTAGCACATATAGGCAGAGGGAGCGTAGTCTTAAATCACCCCGTCCTCCTATTTCCGCAAAATTCTCGAAGTATTGCGTGTTGAGTTGCGGAATTCAACGCCGCTTTTTGCTTTATTACCGGAGCGAGGAAATGAAAATATTAAATAATTCATTCCTCCAAGTAGGAATCGAACAGTACAACCATCACGTTTACACTCACTTGTATTGACTTGGCTTATTTTGTGTAATTTTCCTCAAATAAAATAACACTCATAATCTACCAAATCATCATACAAGTAGGTACATAACAAACGCACAATTTACATACACACATTAATTCTCAATTATATTGCCCAATTCCAACAGTTCAAAATCGACCACTTTCACCAGTGATCACCAGAATTCAACGTATTTAGCCCAACCCTTTACCCCTACCCCTTAACCCCGAAATAATTCCTCTTCAGCATTGCGTATAAATTAAATTTAAACCTAATATTACTGTTTTCATTTGGTATTCAACACGCACAGACGACTTTGCAATACATACACGATGTAACTTTGGAAACAAACTCGATCATACAAGTTTGTACTAACAAAGAGAATCTCGAGTTTAGCGGGATCATATTATCTATTCTGAACTAATACTGATTTTGCGGCTCAAAAACTGAATCGCGACCCCTAAAATTGAAGTGATAAGGTTCCGTGGTTAATTTAGTTACACTTAAGGAATAAGGGCTCTGTAAATATCTTTACAAATATTATAAAGCTGAAGCTGAAGTTTGTTTGTACGCATTAATCTCAGGAACTAGAACTAATTGACAAATTCTTTGTCATGGATAGTCAAATCAACTATCTAGGAAGGCCTATAGGCGTAGGCTATATACCATCACGTTAATAGAGTTACCTCGAACACAGAATGCGTCATATGTCATACACAACTACAAAGAACTATTTAAAACATTTACATGTTAATGGGCGGAACTCAACGCCGCCTTTTGGCTGTCGGAGTGGAATAATTAAAATGAATTGAACATAATCGTGACTGAAAATCGACCTTACCACTATTCAACTGACAGTCTTACACTACTCTTCAGTTATTTTATAACGCGGGCGGAGCCGCAGTCAAAGACTAGTACTAAACACACGCTGTTTCATAGTTTCCCCTTTGATTAGAAGACATTTGCAGTCTGTGAAGCGAATAGATTGAAAGGCTTCGGGAGGATTATAATTTAATGGTCACCCAACCCTGAGTCAATTGGGAAGAGTTGACAACTTGTGGACTGGAACGGTCAGGTCGATTATTAACATCAAAAAGCTTTTAGGATATTCGCTGTATTAAACCGATGAATGGTTTTAAAAAAAGGTTAACTTGGATAGATTTGGTATCGATTTTCTAAAGAATTTATAATTGGTAAACTTTATCAAATGGATTCTTTCTAACAACCCGTAACCAATCAATTAATGAGCTAAAATAGTACCTACTTTCAATTTTTCGCCTTCAAGCATCTATACATAATTGGATACTACGTACTCCAATTTTATCTTATTTAGTTAGCCTTTTTAGTATGAAGTATTAAGCGAAAATAACTGATAATTAAAAACCTCCAACGCAGAAAGCTTTATAAAGTAAAAAAAGCTAATAATCTACAAACAGCTGGGCATATTTTTTTAAATTATAGTTAAAACAGTCTCACTCATAAGCCATCTTTAAGACACTAGGTTTTTGTGACTACCCTGCTATATACGAAAAACAGAGTGAAAGAATAATTTAATAAGCATGTTGTTACGAAAGAATTTTCCGGCCCCAACTATCACATTTTGTTAATTTCCGTAACAATCTCTATAAGAAATGCCCTAGAAAGATCTTAATTCGCGCTATTCATCACTATGAAATTCTTTTAGCGGTACTGAGGACAACCATTGTATTGTTGGTTATTATATGTCAACTGTAATTATTTTTTGTGTTAGAAAAGTATTGCGTTTTAAATTATATTCATTTTTAGTATATATTAAAGATTCTTTCGAGCAATATAATATTATGTACAAAGTACAGCGTTAGGTTCCGCGATTGGACACAATGTTTTGACATAAATTGAGAAGTTTTTTTTTAATTCCGCTCAAGAAAATCCAATATTAAATATGTTTATACCTCGCTCTAGTAACGAGACAAAGCGCGGCGGCGAGTTCCGCCACTCAACAAGTATTGCTCCCGAAATTGGGCAGAAAGTGATAACACAAGAGAAAGTGAGACAATCTAATAACAGAGTGTCTTAATAATTGATATTGGATTGCTCGTCTACCCTGCTATGTGCGGGATACAAATAGTGCACACACATTTACGTTTAATAAGTAAATATGTTTTTTTTTTTTCAGAAATGTCCAGCGGTCGTTCAACTGTTATACACCTGGAATACTCAGTCTTTCCAGGTTTGACGTTTATGAAAAAAAAAATTATATAAAATATATAAAACGTAGAATTTGAAAATAAATTAATTTTTAACAAAAAGAAAAACCGACTTCTAACAACAAACTAAAAAGTGAAAAATAATTTTACAAAGATTTTATAATTTTGAAGTCTTCTACAAAGTATTATTTAGTAACCTGTACACATTCATATAAAAATGGATATAAAGCGAAAGCCACAAAAGCTCTAACCCTTCTGTAATACATGAAACATTACAATACACTTCTATTCATGGAATATCAAACAAAGCCAAATAAAAACTCATGGGAATCAAAGAACTGCACACGTGCATTACAAAAAGGTGATAATAAAAAGATTATTTCATAGTGCGTTGACCTGATATGTAATGTAGGGGGGAAATGAACTTTGGACTTTGTGAATCATTTTTTATCATTACTTAGCCATTTAGCCAATTTTTAATAGAGTAAGCAGAGAGAAATTAGTGTTTATACACTCCGTTATACAAAAAAAAAAATTACGTGGTAGCATGACTCTACGCCGTGTTTTTTACCAAAGTGGGAAAATTAAAATAATATTAATTAAATATACTCATTGTACTAACAAAAAGGACGAACGACCTTGAATGGCCTGAACAGATATTCATAAATTGTAATTTTTTTACAAAACAAAATCCGATCAAAAGCCACAATGCCGTATACTGAAACAAATGTCTCTCTTTTTACGTCGGGGATTAAATGTAACCTTCGCCTCCAAGTGGGCCCGAACCCACAACCACCGCGATGATATCGAGACAGAGGCAGCACTGTGACACGATGTATAAATGGGAATATAGCGAAATCGGTATAAAATATTAATTTCAATACAATAGAATTCTTAAGGAACAAAAAACTCATGAGAATTAAAAGGAGCACGTGCAGCACAAGAAAGGTATCGACGATAATGTAAAACATTGTTTTATAGTTCATTGACCTGATATGTCATATTAAAGTATAACTACACGCAGTTTTTAGAGAAAAGGTGTTGACAGACGGACAACAAAGCAATCCTATAGGAGTTTATATGAAAAATGAGGCGGTACTCAACACCGGGCTTTGCCTCAACACTAGAGCAAAAAAACATTATCTAACTATTAAACCATTTACCTGAGATTTCTAAGTCGACAGTCCGATATCATGCTGATGCGTGATCTGGAACCGTCGTCCAATGGCGGCAGTGTCGCTTTAGATCTTCCGAAAACACTGAAGCAAATTATTTAATAAATGGAAATACACAAGAACATAATAAATGATTATTTTCTAGAGGCCCTCAGTGCACAATGAGCATGGGTAGGTAAACGGTCCGTGCCCACACCAGTACAGTCTGTGCCTAGTCCAGAAATTTTACTTATAAAAAATGTATCCTGTAAAATTTAAAAAGTACCTTCACACGAATAGATCTGTTCAAAACGAACAAACAGTATTCGCGAAAAAAAGGAACGAGACTATGATTATGATATCAGGCCTTTTGCCTTTTATGACATGTAAGAAAAAGGTAATAATAATTTTATTATAAGAATATAAAATACATACATACATAGTCTAAAATGTAAATTTAGTTTTAACTCTACTGACCAATTACGCCATGATTTATTACTGTATTCTTTTTTACCTTTAGTGTCAAAGTATTATGTTACTTACTTTCCGATCATTTTAGATACATTATTTATTTTTATTTTATTTTATTTATAACTTCACGCTGCATCCCGCATACAGACTTACCGCTTACCGCATACTTTAAGACATTCCATTCCCATTGAGACCAACTGTCTCAATACTTTATCTACCAAGGCAAGAATTGCAATATACAAGTTGGGGATCAAACCCGCAACCAACGCATGTGCAATACATAATATATGTACATAATATACATATTTAAAACAATATAAATATATACAAAATGGTCGCCGAGCCATGGCCGCCCTGAAGTTAGTGTGTTTAAACTTTTGAGCATCAAACAATAAAAATTGGTATTACACGCTATTGTAGCTAATGTCAAGGAGGCCACGACTCATCGGCCGTAGCGTACCTAGTTTTACTGAAAAGCTTGCTTTTATCCGTAAACCGCCGTTTAGGTCGCTTGTCCACCGCCGAGTCGCCCGCGCCTTCTAAGGAGCCGTGCAAAGGACTTGATGTCTTTAAGGCGCTCAGTGAGGACTCCTATATTATTGATGTTCTTAAATATTACTTATAAAAAATATCTAGGTTCAATTTTGATTTAGGGGAATGCTTGGCTAATAAAACAATATTTGCTGCTATAACACAATGTCTTAACCAATAAATGTTGAAAAATAAAAAGAGTTCATTTCACGAGTGGAAATCGAACCTACAACAGACGCTATTTCTAATTTTCAATTGTAGACAAGATTTATAAAAAAAGAAATGATCAACTCACTTTAGCAGTAACCTCTCCCGGACTGTAAGTAGTTACCTTCTCGAGTACTTCACTCTCAGTACCAATGTTACCTAGTGTACTGGACGACTCCGATTCCTATTTATGACACATTATTTAAATAAAAATAAATATGTAGATTTTTTTTTTATTAAAAACGTATATTTGTTTTTTTTTATCTTCATGCTGTGTCTCGCTGTATCCGGTTCGAACTTAGAACCCAGAGCGTAGAAATGAAATAATTATTAAATGATTCATCTCGTTGAATAGGAATTGACCCACTATTTTTTTTTCAGCAGGAACAAATAGTAAACGTAATGTAATATACTACTTTACTTATTTTATACTATCAATAAACAAACACATTGTCAACTAACGTAAGTAATTGTCTTAGTGGAACCCTCTGAAGCCTCTGTCTCTATATAAATATTGACTTTACCAGGAAACCTATGGAAAAATATCAGCTTCACGTTGTATCCCGCATACAGCAGGGTAGGCAGAGGGAACCTAGTGTTAAGAGGCGCCGTTCCCTACGAAACTAAAAATTTTGAATATACATATAAAGTAACTTTCAGGAGATCTTTATTTAATACAAGCGACCTACTCGCGGCTCTGCCCGCCCGAACTACATAATTATTTATATACTAATCTGAATTAACTTCATGGTTCATCTTAATATTGGAACATTATGATTGGAAACTAAAGTTTCAGCCAATTTAATAGAGTTTTTGTAGATTTTTGAACGAAAACTTTAAATTGATTAAACTTTTTTATTTACGAATCGATTGAAATGAAACAATCACTAAATGTAAAGGGATGTTTGTCATAATAGTGAAACTGCATATAAATCGGACCGGTAACGGAGAGCTGTAGCACTAGTTTCCCTCAGCATGTTAGGCTGAAACAGTGTTAAGTTCAAAAAACTTTAAATTAAAAGACACACAAAAAATAATAACTAAAGCAAAACAAATACCAATATTCCTTAGAAATTTCATCCACTACTGGCATATCCAACGACGTCGAGCTCGACCATCGCTTCAAGGGCTCCTGGTCATCCTCCTCAAGGATCACCAGGTCTTGTTGACACCAAGTGTCCTTTGGTGAAGGGTCTGGTGGAACATCTGGAGTCCAAGATTCTGCACGTTTTGGGATATAGCATGGTGGATATGCGGAAGGTTCTTCACCAGGATCGTGGCGGAAGAAATTCCTTGGGAGTTGATATGTATAGAAAATCGCTGTTGATAGGTAATACAGAAAAAGAATGAAAGAAAGATGAATGTCACGGAGATGCGATCTCTTCGCTTATCCTAATATGCAAGAAGAACGTGGTCAGCTGGTTTGGGCACGTCTAACGAATGAGTAACGAAAGATTGGCAAATAAGATTTATTATGGAAAAGCTAGCGGTAAAAGCGGTAGGGGGAGACCTCGATTGACTTTCGAACACACAGTATTAAAGATACCGGAGGGAGGACACGCATGAAAATCCCCCGGAGGGCGTATATAAAGAGGTTGATGGCAGGGGACGAGGCGAAAGAGGTATGTAGAGACTGTAGCGTTTGGCGCTCCGTTCTCTCTGACTATCCCACTAGGGATGAAGCGTGAAGCTAAGTTAAGTTTTAAAAAAATCTTAATAACATATCAACTATGTATCTATAGTTACTTCCCGGAATTGGTAGAATTCTCTGGAATAGAAGAAGTGAAGATAATAGTGATGTGTCTCTACATTTTCATAGGCCCAAAACTTTGGAAAATGGGTAAAAATAATAAATCAAGTCATCAACTTTTAGAATCTGACTTACTTCTCATTATACCTCATACGAAACAACAAACATCGGGTCGTACAAATATAGCTTATTTCATATTTAAGAATACTTACCAATTAATTAATTTAAGCCACGCTTCAGAAGCACAATACGCTGTAAACAAAACATTCTGCCGTTTCATATAATTTTCGTAACATATTCTCATTGCCTCTTCAATTATGTCCTCGCGAATATCTAATATTACGAGCTCGTTTTCCTCCTTTTGGTAAATTTCTGCCCTGAACATGCACAAAGACAAGTAACAAATAACGTACACGTGGTCGTTTTATGTACACCTTCCTATAATAGAATTGCAACTGATCACTGTTTGTACGTGGAAGATATATGAGAAAACGTAATATAGGGAGCATGTATCAATGGAATATCAAATTTAAATTCCGGGAAGGTCTTAACACTGACCGCCAGTACTACGGAGTGGCGTAATTATAGAGTGGCAAGAGGGTAAAATGCCACGATGCAGTCAGAAGTCAGAAGCCCCCAGTCATAGCAGAATCCCAACTGCTAACATTGACTATTACAAATTAAGTAAAAAAATAGTTAATGGCCCGTTATTTGATCTTTGATGATGACCCTTTTGCTGACCAGAATCTTCGAAACAAAATTGTGTACTTAAACTACAGTTGTGATTTCAGTCCAATATGGTATATATTGGACTACTATAGGTTTAACCTGTAATTTAAAGTGAATTAATAGACAATCAGCTTCACGCTGTATCCCGCACACAGCAGGGTAGGCAGAGGGAACCTAGTGTTAAGACACTCCGTTCCCCACTTTCCGCCGAATTCTGGAGGCATTGCGCGTTAAGTGGCGGAACTCAACGCTGCGCTTTGTCTCGACACTAGAGCGAAGATGTGATGTTTATTTTCTACTTAGATGGACTTAACAGTGTCACCATGCAGGGAGGGGCGAGAGTAGACCATCTCTCCTGAAGAAAAAGTACGAACTTTGATGGAAGCTCGTGGATTGTAGTAAGAAGAAATGAAAATATACATTTATATAAATATTTCATTTTCCGGAGTGGGCATCGAACCCATAAGTCGCGTTTACAGTCACACTTTGTGCCACTGCGCCACAACTGGTCTCTTAATTTAGTGTTATGTAGTTTAGTTATGCCTTTCATCATTTACAATTAACGCCATATAAACATCAATTTAGAGTAAATTGAAGCTGAGAAAATATCTGATTCAAAATGACCTGACCGAACCGCACGATGCAGGTGCCGGGGCTTGGTTACGAAATGATCAACCTATGTCTACTATGTACTATGTACTTTTTCTGCTTATTTTGATTATTTAGGCTTATATTTTCTTATCTTATCCTATTAAAAAGTGAAAATAATTTCATAAATATATTTAACAAATATTCGTACAGTTCAAGTGGCCGAAACCGCATGGGTCCGCTATATTTTAAATAAATATAATATTAGACAATCCTGTGTTAAATTTGAAAAGCAGTATTGTACGAAGAACACAAAACATTACGGCATTACTTAATATTTGTACAACTGAAGCAAAACAGCTTCACGCATTTTCATCGTTTTTTTTCTAGTGTCAAGATAATTCGTTCCCCACGCACGAATGATTCGTCAATTTTTAAGACATTTTATCTTAAGTAGCGGAACTCATCGCCGTCCTTTGTTTCAATACCAAAGCAATTTCCCCGAGTGGGAATTGAAACCAGAACTTTCGCGTTTTCACGCTGCGTCACGACAACGGCCTGTACAAATAAATAATTATACACATACCACGTTCGTTCAGAGATATCCTTTGGTAAAGCGAGCAAAGTCCTTTGATCATTAGAAAGCTGTAACTTTTTACCTCTTCTGGATAACTTATATTTTTCATTTCTCGAAGGACTTCTGTTACTTGTCATTTTTAATTAAGTTTTCTTTAATTAAATTTGTTATTATTTTTGTATACTGATTTGACAATTCGTATTTTGATATACTTTTTTTATTTAATACGATCATTATACTTTGCTATGGTTTTATTTGTTTCAGTATTAATAAATATTTAAAAAAAAATAAGTAGATTATAAAATAGATTGATGTATTATTTTTCGTTAAAATAAATTTTATTTTTGTTTTTTTTCTCTCTCTTTAATTATTAAAACGTTTATCTACTTGCCTTTACCAATCTAGATAATGCTTTTATCAATTTTAGATTTGTCACCTAGGCAATCACTAATAAGTGCGTCAACATAGTACAAACAAATATAATTAATAAATGCTATAATATAATATTAAACTCTTTGTTTATATTTTCATAGTGAGATATAAAAAATAAAACTGGCCACAAGCAATTTTGTCTATGGCGCAGCAAATTTGACAGTTTTTTAAAAATTAAGTGACAAAAAAGAAACGAAAATTACCTTTTAATTTGTAATTAAATTAAATTTCACATTGAATATCTGATTATACAGAACAAAATGAAAGAATCTCGTTACATTTAAAGTGCCTAGTTAGTTTTATATAAAATGGACGCTAAATGATGAGTGTATTTTTTTTGTATTTAGTGTTTATTATTATCAGTTAGCATGTATACGTTAAAGGGCATATTTCCTGAGCCAAGTAAGTTATTGCTATATTTAAGATATATAAAAGCTTTCTAAATCTCCTCCATTTTAAATGGAGGCCGTTTAATGTATTATTTACTTAATGTTATAGAAAAGGAACAGAAAAAGAATTTTATTAAAGAAAACATGAAACAATTGAAATCATTACCAGGAAAATCGTCGAAAGACCCGAAATTAACCTTAAAGAATCATTCAACACGACTTTCTACACCAGTAACACAAGTCAAATCCTCACCATCCAACAAAAGCGGCAAAGTTTCACTGAATGTCGGCAAAACATGTTCACTAAATTCCCGTAAGAAGAATGATATGAATGTAAAGAAGGGCGATATGGCGGAGTTTTTGAGACGAAAAGAAATGAGACACGTTCAACAGCCAGAGGAATCATCAGAAGAAGATGTAAAATCTTCAGAATCATCTGGACGTTTGCGAGATATAGGATGTCAGACTATAGAATCAAATTTGGCACAAAAATTAACAGAAAGTACTAAGCTAACTATGTTATATTCAAAGGAAGACGATGAAAGTAAGAAAGCCAGTGGAGACTCGAGGAGTCAAAGGAGTCCATATCCTCCGTCACCAAGACCGGATGATATGATGGATGAAAGGAATCGGAGTCGGTTGAATTCTATCTTGGAGAGACGGGACAAGGATCCATATTTACCTGCAGGTAAAAGATTTTTGCTGAGATATATTTAATAGAGTAATAATTTTAAATTGTGTCTTTAAAATAAATAAATAAATATGTAAATTAACATTTTTAATTTTCATTTAAAAACATGAAACTGAACAAAACAAACAATCTAGCCCCTGCCCTCATGTAATTAATATATTTTTTTGTACATTTTACAATTTTCAAAGCCAGTATATTTTCTGGCCAGTCATAGCACAGGGGCTCATAAATGCAAATGTAAGCCTGACAGGTTCTAGGTTCAATTCCCACTTGATAAAATTAGATATTTAGTATTTTCATTTCCTCACTGGTAACTAGACAAAATGCGGCATTCAGTTCTGCCACTCAACACCCAATGCCTCTAGAATTCAATGGAAAGCAGAAGTGTCTTAATGGTAAGTGAGTGTGTTAATACTCTGGGATACAATGTAAAGCTAAAAAATTTTTTGTATTTTTTGAGAAATTCAAACAAAAACACAACATACTTGTATATAGTGACCTTATGGAAACTGAGATAATGAGCATATCAAATTCTTTCTCTTTTAAATGAATAACAAAATAAACAAAAATTAATTAATTATAGGCCACTGCAGTTTTCATAATGTTTTTTCACATGCTGCCTGCATTTTGTATAAAATATCCATAATATTCACAATTTACAGGTTACCAAAAAGGTGTTCTACCAAAGTACCTTAGAGATAAGAAGGAGAGTGCCAAAGAGGTTGAAGAACCAAAAGCTGATGATGACCAGGCATGTCCTGATGGACATGTGACATTACCTGACAATGAGAGGAAGGAAACACTGAGAATGCTTAGAAATAGTAAGAAAAATCGCGACAGTGCTCCTTTTATGCTTTTCATCATTTAAAGTGGAGGTCACCACTTTAAATGATGAAACCACAATGTGTGATTTATCAGTTGGATTATATTTCCTCTTAGTAAGATAAGGCATATATTATGTGGGATAGTTAATTTACAAAAATTATGTGGAATTTTGCAGACAACAAATAATATAATTTAAAAAAAAATACTAATATTGAGATTGTATAAAAAATTTTTTTTTTTTATGTTTAGTATGCAAGGATTTATAGAATAGGAAATTAAATGAAATTATTTCTTTATATGAATTTACTAATACTTGTTATTTGCACAGGTTTTGCAGAACTAGTGAGTGAACTAAACAAAATGCCCGTCAAAACCGACACTCTCAGAATGAGGAATCGTAAAATGGAATTGGAAAAACAACTTGCTAAACTAGAGGAGGGGATCAAAGTATTCTCCAGACCTAAAGTATTTGTTAAGATTGGAGAATAAAAGACAGGTTTTATTTTCCCCAAAAATATTGAATTTTGGTCTAAAGTGTGTTGAATTTTGGTTTTTACAAACATTTTTGAAAGTCTTGCTAATGCTAATTTGAGAATTGACTACAGAAGAAATTGAAATGTGGTATAATTGGATAGAATTTTCTTTATTTAAAAAAATCCATATTGTAGATAAAATATATTGAACTATTGGAAAATTTCAAAATTGAAATGCTATTAATGCCTTGAATATAAATATTTTTGCTACAATTTTTAAACTTAGACAAAAGTGATTGAAAAATATTTTTTGCCTAAACTTAAAGTGACTAAACTTAAATGCATTTAGTATAATTTTGTTTCGGTAAAGTTTTATAATTAATGAAATTAGTGGTGAATTTAACTTTTCTTTCACTAACATCCGTTCAAAAAAGTTGAAGTAAATTCTTGTGATATAACTACTAGTATATTATAGAATAGTTGTAATTTTGTCTTATATATATATAAAATATGTTTAAAATAATATATTTGTATGATTTACAGTGGTTCTATCTTTTGGAATTTTAAATATATTCATATAGTGATTGAGTGTTTTTATTTAATAGTCCCTTTCGTTGGGGTTTTCATATTTTTTTTCAACTTTTTGTCAAATGTAATTTTTTTTTATAATATAATAGAGTATGCATATATAATCATATAAAATATAGAAAAAAATGTGTTGTGTGTAGCAGAACATCCATCATTGTCTTGCTTTGCTAAGAAATGAATTAATTTTTTTTTAGCTTCATGCTGTATACCAAACACAGCAGGATAGGCAAAGTGAACCTCTATTTAAGACTCCCTGTTTCTCATTTGCCGAAATCTGGAGGCACTGCACGTTGAGTGGCGGAACTTAGCGCCTCTATTTGCCTCGATACCAGAGCAAAGAAAATGAAAATAATGACTATTTCCTCAAGTGGAAATCGGACCCTGCTGCACAGTCACATGCTTGTGGATGGCGCTTTCTGTGTTATTCTAAATAAAGTAAAATTAGATGTGTTTAACTAATCATCCATTTTTAATAAAAAAATAAATAATAAAAAATAAAAAATGCATTCTTAAGATTTATGTTAAAATTGTGTATTTCACATATTTTACGAAAAAGGTTGAGGTAACTGACTAACTCTTGAAAAAAATTACCAAATAAAATTTAGTCTATATTTAAAGGTTGATATTTTTCCAAATTTATTTCTAAATCTATTTATAACAAAGGTATATAATAGTATTAATAAATTCATAAAATTTACTATTTTATCACTAATAAGTATTATTATTTATAATACTTAAATCTTAACAAAAAATAAAACAATTAGCCTTATTTAAAATAACATTAATTCTCACTATAATTCTAGTCATTCAAGTATTATGTAATAATTTCTTCTATACACCCTATGTATAACATGCTGTAACATTTCATTTCTTTTTTGTATGTATTATCATTTTTACAAAAGAAGTTTGAAAAATAATATAAACATTATTTTGTATCCTGCACATAGCAGGCAGAGGGAACCCGGGAACCTAATATTAAGAAAAATCGTTCCACATTCACACACTACCGTTTCCCATTTTCCGCCCAATTCTTGATATGTTGCATTACATGTTGAGTGATGGAACTCATTGATGCCACATTTGCATAGTTACCAGATGTTGAAAATGAAAACTGAAATATTTCCATCCCCCGAGTTAGGGGGACTGAAATATTTCAGTGGGATTGACAACCAAGTAGCAGTGCTTATTCCCCTGCAGCATAAAGTAAAATTTTAGGGGCCTGTGTCTCCCCAAATTATTTTACATAATACTTGAATGCCCCCAGTAACAACTTTGTTATATAAAATTTTAAATAAATATTCCATACAACATCCCTTGAAGTTAGCTGTAGATGACTGCGCTGCTATTTTTTCTTACTTGTAAATATTCTTTTCCTGAACATGATTAACAATGGACAAAAGTTTAGAAAGCCTAACTTTATGGATAACTAAATTACTATATCTAATTAAAGTCGTCGAACATGTTGAAACAAGTAATGATTGAATACAATGGGTCCTTTTCTGTAAGTAGCTTCTTCGTGTTCATGCCAATGGTAAAATGAAAATTCTGGAAAGAAAAATTTAATTTCCCTTTCAGCTGACGATGGTGAATCTAAAAAGTTAAAATAAATATTTTAAATATAATTCTTAATTTAGTAAACATGCAAATAATGCATCAGGTTAAGCGTCACATAAATGGTAAAATTCAATGCCACACTACCAAAGCAAAGAATTAAAAATGATTTGAATATAACTATTACCCTGAATGAGGAATTAATGCTCAACCATCACATTTACAGCTATTGCACCACAATAGCCAAGAATAGAAAAGTAGGCCGTCATGGTGCAGCAGCACAAGGGTTTGACCTTAATGCGACAGTTGTGAATTTGATCCCCACTTGAGGAAGTGAAATAATTATTTATGTTTATATTTCCATTTCTTTGCTCTGGTGTTGAGGCAAAGCGGCATTGAGTTCTGCCTCAACAGGCAATCCAGAAATCGGCAGAAAGTGGGAACGGAGTGTCTTAACACTAGGTTCCCCCTGCCTACCCTGCTGTGTGCAGAATACAGTGTGAAGTTAAAAAAAACCTGTAAAGTATGAATATTTTTCTAAAATTGTAATAGTTTCATACCAGACCCATGAGCAACATTTCTGGTATCCGATATACCGAACATCCCTCTTAGGCAATTGGGTTCTTTAAATTGAGCATGATATACTTTAGTAGGTCCAAGGATTTTTCTCCACAGCTCAATAGCATTAGAATGTCCTATTATGTGCAAATCTATACTGCCACTGAAAATAAACATGTATTTATAAACTACCAGTAATTTTAAGTAGAAAATCAAATAATAGTACAAAAATTGTCAAAGTTATCTTATAATTTCACATTGTATCCTGCATATAGCAAGTAAGGTAAGTAAGGGAACTTGGTATTAACACACTCTATTTCCCCTCGGATTGTAAAATTTTTGAGACATTGCATTTTGAGAAGGTATTGGAATTCAAAATCGCACTGCATCTTGTTACAAAAGCGAGAAAATTATTTATCTATTTATTTAAGTATTAGATTGTAATATAGTAGATACAAATTCAAGGCGCAATCATAAAGTTATACGAGTAAATGACGATAATTTAATTCCTGCATCTATTTATTGTTATCTAACAAATTATAACCTCTTAAATGAAATACCTCGCCATAAACGTCACAAGACGATTGTAAAAGAATTTCTCAACGTGTTCTTTATAGAAGTTACCAGCCGTTTCTTTGTCTAATGTGATTCTTTTAGTTTTTACAACAACGAAAGTATTTTTGATTACGTTTCTTATGTATGAAAGTGCTACGGGATTTTTTACGGCGTGCGGTTTTATAATGGCTAGTGATAATTGCAAATTCGGCATTTTTTGATAACCCTATTTAACTTGGATTTAAAATACAATTTCTTTTATACATATTATATTTTTTGAAATTTGTGCCCAATTTTGACAGCTCTTTATTGATTTTGTATAATTATGACGTTTTGATAATGTTGCTATTGATTTTTATTCCAAATATACGAATATTGCCGATAAATACTGCTATTTCTATTTCATCCCATTGAATAGGTGTCGCGGGGTGAATAAACTTAAAAACAACACAAAAAATGTTTTAATGTAGTCGTTTCAACTACTAAAAAAATGCTTTCATTGTTCTTGATTGATCAGGAATAAGTCTGGCACATTGGTAAATATAACTATGATATTTTTTTTCAATACCGATAGAAATCTTTGTACATGTATAATAAAATTTTGAGTAAAAAAAGACGCGAATCATGTGAATAGACATGTCATATGGGGTATATAGATACGTTATATGGATTGATAGAAATGAGAACAAGATGTATAGAAAACTGTTGCTGAAAGAATTGACACAAGTAATGATATCATTATATTTTCAACAAATATTTTTATTATAAGAAGTATTGTGGAATAATAGTGTCGTTAATATATTTTTATTCTTTAGAATTTGTAAAGTATAAAAAAAGTGACTTTGGATTATCTTTAGGAGAAAGATATTGCTGTCACTGATTTTTATTTAGCGCAATGCACACAACGAAAACTCAAGCGCTCCCTTTGTTGCAATTTTTTTTGTTACTCCACTGTCATTGGTTATAGCGTAATATACTCTGGCCAATTCAAACCTTTGTATCTCCTAAGTTAAAGAGTATAGATAATATGGAAATATAGATTATATACTCGTATATTTAATTCTATTGCACAAAAATTAATAATTAAGTTCATGATTTTATTAAATAATTATGTAATTTCTATTATACTGTGTACATATATATACTGTGGTTACTAATAATGACTTTGAAGTATATGTCAAAATACTTTAGCGTCAAGCCAAATATCAAAACACTATATCACTTACTTCGTTTAGTTTTTCAATATTATTTATAGTTTTGTATTAAAACAAAATGCCCGAATTAGAAGTTAAAAGAAAAGCCGAAGAGCTTTCACTAGTACCAGCAAAAAAAACTCGCCATGAAATATCCGTAGTTGGTACACGAGAAAAGGCTGTTGTAACCTCTTCGGTAAGTTTATTAAGTAAGTTATTATTTATCACTAATTTTATTTATAATTTTTATAAGTTAATTAACAGTCATCATCATCTTGTTTGATTATTAACTTAAATATGATTTAAGCATGCAAAACTAATGTTGATTTCAGGTGCCTAGAACTTCAAACTTATATGCACCGATTATGTTACTGGAAGGACATCAGGGTGAAATTTTCACAGCTAAGTTTCACCCAGAAGGAAAACATTTAGCATCTGCTGGTTTTGACAGACAAATATGTAAGATATATGCATTAAATATTTTAATAGTTTTTTTAATATTACACATTTTTTTTTGTATAAGTTTAGCATAAGTGCATATTTTTTATTTTTAAAACAGTAACTTTATATAGAGAATTTATATATTCTTTTATTTAAAGTATAATAAAAGAATATATGGATAAGGTGTGTAATAAAAAAAATGTTCTAGAACATACAAACTTTACTGTTCACAATTCTCATAAAATTTCCAGTCCTCTGGAATGTTTACGGCCAATGTGACAACATCATGGTAATGAAAGACCACACTGGTGCTATTATGGAGCTGTGTTTTTCTCCTGACGGTGCCCATATGTACACTTGTGCTACTGACACTACAGTGGCAGTATGGGATGTACCAACTGGCACGAGAATTAAGAAGCTTAAGGGGCATGCAGGTTTTGTGAATTCTGTTTCGGGTAAGTCTTTTCGTAGTTTTATTGATTGAATCAGTAATGTTTTTACATACTAAGGGAGCATCCGTTAATCATGTGATGTTTTTTTGGCATTTTTTATACCCAACTGTGTTGGTAATATGTGGTGAGGTTTAAGGGAGAACCCTCATCTGTACTCAAAATAAAGTGTATTATTAAGTATCTATAAAGAATGAATGATTTCAATAAATATATTTAAAATAAATTCCAGGTGCCCGTCGAGGTCCAGAACTTCTAGTTTCAGCGTCAGATGACAACACAATAAAGCTATGGGATGCCAGAAAGAGGAATCCTATAGCCTCCTTTGATAGTACATATCCTGTTACATCAGTATTATTTAATGATACAGCAGAGAAGATCATATCGGCTGGTATTGATAATGTTATCAAGGTGTGGGATATAAGGAATAACCAAATAGCGTACAAGATAAAGGGACATACTGATACAGTTACTGGTAATTATTAATTTCTTTTTAACTGTACGTTGTATTACGCATATAGGGAGAGTAAACAAAGGGAACCTAGTGTTAAGACATTCCGTTCCTCAAGCACTGCAGAATTTTCGAGTCATTACATATTGAGTGCTGATTCAACGTCAAACTTTGCCTTGTTAAAAGAGCGACGAAACACAAAATATTCAATTATGCATTCCACCGTGTGGGAGCATGTATAGAGCAGAAACTAATTGAAATTGTTGATTTTCAATTGTTATTTTAATAAAAACGATTTATAATTAAATTTTTCTTCAATATATAAATGATAATTTCAACTCTATTCACTATTATGATAAGATAAAGCGCATCGTTTCGTTTCGCTACTCAACAGGCAATGCCTTGAAAATTAAACACAAGACTTACCCAGCTTACCCTTTTCCTTTAGGGTATTCAAATATTCATTTTAATCTTTTTATTTCATTCTCAGGCATGGCCCTTTCCTACGATGGCTCCTACCTTTTATCAAACTCAATGGACAATACACTGAGAATATGGGACGTGAGACCGTTCGCACCATCAGAGAGATGTGTTAAACTGCTGTCAGGTCATCAGCATAACTTTGAAAAGAATTTACTCAGATGTGCTTGGTCGCCTGATGGGTCTAAGGTATTTATATGTATATTTTTTAATATATGTATATATAATTTTTAAGTTTTCCACTAAATCCTGCACGTAGTGCACGTCCAATCCTGCACGGGTTAGGAAAGGTAACCTGGGAACCTAGTGATAAGACATTCTGTTCCCCACTTTCGG
This sequence comes from Heliconius numata, assembly GCA_016802625.1. NCBI lineage: Eukaryota > Metazoa > Arthropoda > Insecta > Lepidoptera > Nymphalidae > Heliconius > Heliconius numata. Next base: position 50,792 of record JAEBDU010012938.1, read on the forward strand.
CCGAATTCTCGAGGCATTGTTTCTTGTTAGCAGTGTGATGTGTTTACAGTCAAACCTTCGTACCAACTAGACACAACAGCTTGTATCTACTAATATATCGGTATTTATTTTGCTTCCTCTCACTCCCACGTCCAGGTGGCAGCGGGCTCCTCCGACAGGCACGTGCTGGTGTGGGACACCACGACGCGGCGCGTGCTGTATAAGCTGCCGGGGCACCGTGGCGCTGTCACCGACGTGCACTTCCACCGCAACGAGCCTGTGCTGCTGTCCGCCTCCGCTGATAAACTTATTTATCTGGGGGAGATTGAGCCCTAGAACCCTTACTAACAGACTTCCCGACACCTAGCACACCTTCCAAAAAAAAAACTAGGGAATTATAGATCAATATGACTACATCTCTGTAATTTAGGTTATTGTTCACAAGCTTACATACTTAGAGGAGATTGTTACTGTGAACCGTACTTGGGACCCTGCCTTTTTCTGAAAAGTCTCCTCTTAAGACCAAGAGCAGATTCCACGGTACTTGAGGGAGATCTGCCCTAGAGCCCTGGGAAGAACTCTATCTCATATAATTGAACATATCGCACCTTTAGAATTATAGAGACCTAATTCAAAAATCTCAATTTTTGAATTAGGTCTCTATAATTCTAAAGGTGCGATATGATGGTCAATGAACAATTTCAATGTGAATAATGTTTTTTTATTTATGAAGTAAATGTACCCAAACACTAGCTCCATTTTACTCCTACCCTACACAGCATGCCAATATGAAGATTAAAAAGTAAATTTAAGTAAAAAATACAATATTGTATCTAAAAATGTATAAATAATTAAAACCTTAGTACTTTATTTCTGTAATATAATCTAATGAATAAGATTTTTTATTTTAAATAACAATTATAAATATATTGTTTAATTTCATTCTTTTTCATCTTAATCTATCAATAACTTAAATAATGTGCTAAGAGCTATAAATTGTGAGTCTAAATTCAAATGGTTTATAAGTGACCTCTGAAGAGTTCCAATATGCAGGTCCTGGCCTATCATCGTACCAGCTTTTTGATACCATAATATTATATTATCACCTAAGCTATCTACAACTAGCAAGTTTCATGATGATACAGTTATTACAAGTGGCTTTCCAATTCGGATTCTTAGAATTTAGTGTTTAGGGGCAGAACTCAATGTTTGAGGAATGAATGAGGAAAAAAAAATATTATAATTTATATTGAGTGATTTTTATTGTCAAACTCACAACCTGTACAGTTAACCGTTGCATGCTTGTGACCCTGTGCCATGACTGGCCTATAAGGTTAAAAATATTTTTTGCCTATTGTAGATTATTATTGTAACATAGATTGTAACAATAGACTTTCTAAATAGACCTTTTAAATGAAAAAAAGTTTCTTATTTTTCTGTATTATATTTCCTTCAATAGGAATGAAATGCTAAAATAAGTACAAAACAAAGAACTACTTGTTTCATAAATTCCAGAATTTGTAATGGTTGTATTTTTAACTAAAATGAATACAAAAACATTAAATAATTTATTTTACACTTTTCTTGACTATTCCATACATTTACAATATTATACACAAAGGCTCTTTGGTGGTGGCAATTCAGGAATAAAACCTAATTTGAACTCTGTGCTTTCAAATGCTTCAATATCAACTCGGGATAGATCTTCCACTTTACTATATATCCCTTCTTCATTATAAGATGTTTGTTCAGGACTATTAGCAAATCCAAACACATTTGTCACTGGTTTATGAGAAATTTGAAAGACATTGTTACTTAAAGGTGGAGTTGAACTCATCTGAGAGTCAAATATATTAGTAGGTTCCATTTTCTGTGCTGCACTACTAAATATACTAGCAGCAGTATTCTGAGCTCCATAAGTAGGTGGAGGTGGCCCAAAAACATTTTGCGTAGCTTGAGAAAATATTGACTTGGCTTGATTTTGTGTTTGAAAAACATTTGTTTGTTGATTTTGTTGAAAGATATTTTGGTTAGCTTGAGCAAAAACTGATTTAGCTTGATTATTAGCACCAAACACTGTATTCTGGTTACCTAACCTATTAAAAACTGATGGTTTTTGAGAACTCTGACCAAATATCGAATTATTTGGGGCATTATTAAACGTGGACGTATTTTGTACAGCGCTTCGAAAAAGTGAAGAGGCGTTACTGCCAAAATTATTTGATGTACCAGTACTTAAGTTTTCATTTTGAGATTGTGGAGCTAAAACAAATGAAGTCAAAATATAATAAATATTTTTGAATTTCTAAATAAAATATGTTATAATCTAACTCACCTCTATAAGTATATTTGGAACCGTAAATATGTTCAAATCTGCAACTCTGTCCGAAACGACAATGGCCTTGTTGAAAAAATTTACATACAACCATTTTGGATAATTTAAATAATATATTATATTTTTTAAATATTTCACGTCATTATAATAATTGCGTTGATATTTTTTACTTCTCTCTTTTTAAAATTGAAGTTGAAAATTCACAATATACAAATTTTAAACTCAACAAGAGCAACTGTCAAACATTGTCACTTCAGACATGTCAATTATTATTTACTAGCTTTGCCCGCGACTTCCCCTGCGTAAATTATTTTAAATTGATATAAACTGATTGAAATAACACAAAAACTTAATGTCTTAATTGGAGGGAAGCTTACCAAAAGACAAAAGCACTGTATAAAATCGGTTACAATTTAAAAAATCATAATTATTGATTTAGATTCTGCCACATTGATAAAGGTCCTCAATATGGGTCCTCATTACATATATTTAATGTTCAGACAGCGTTCATGTATCTTATTATACATATGGTGGCTAGAGATAAGAGCTCATCCAAAGTGAATAAATTAACGAGAAACCATTCTGCCACTCAACATGCAATACCTTGAAAAATTCGACAGAAAGAAACGAGTGTCTTAACTATTTTATGCCTCTGCCTATAAAAAGGATAAGGTAAACGAGCTTATGGGTCACCTAATGATAGGTGATAACTGCCACCGAGGATCCCTTTCAACACCAGTAATTCACAATTTAGCGCCGTTATCGTTACGTAACGATCTATAAGAAGTTGTCACTTCAAAAATACATTTTAATCACACTAAGCCACATTAATAGGGTTCAATTAATTAAATAGATAATTTTAGTGACTTTTACGAACTGTCTCACTTAAGCATATTGTAAGTGTTGCATATTTGACATTTCAATTATAGTAACAAATATTTAATCTGTGGTTCTTATTTACTTCACGGCAAACTCGGCAAAGTGTACGTTTTAAATTGCTACTTGCTACTTGCACAAAGTATAAGAAGAAAGAGAAACATTATTATTATTATTATTATAGTATATAGAATGTACTCTGTGATTATTACGTGAGAAGCGGATTGAAGATTAGTCACGTTGTATTCTAGTTTAGTTTAATTGTATACATATTTTAAGTTACTTTAAATATTCATAATTTGATGAATCATAACTTTAAACTACTAGATGCTTATTTTAAAAGTAATCCATTATTAAAATATTATAGAATCCTTATATCATAGTCTGACTTAGTAAGAATTATATTTTAAATCATTAAGAATGTAAGTAAAAATTGTGTTGAATCTTAAAATGATTAGGTTAAATTCTTAAAATACTCTATAGTATAGTATAGTTATAAAGTGTTTATTAATATTATTTTTAACCGACTTCTGTAAGAAAAGGAGGTTATCAATTCGACTGTATTTTTTTTATAATATATTTTTGCCTGTTTAAGAATATTTTTAAATAAAACAACTCTAAGGATAATATTTTCTTCCAGGTTGCCAAAAATGAGTAAATCTGCATTCTTATTATCCATTGGTAATTTTTTTATTTATTAATAATTTACATTACTCAAATATATACTAACATTTTTTAATACTTACAATGTGAATCAAAATTCACACTGATTTGTAATGGTACAGTTTCTGACTAAAACGTGATGGTTCAATTCCCACATGAGGAAATTAATTATTTTCATTCTCTGGTAATAAGACAGTTCTATCATTCAACATGGTTTAAAAAAATTAGACATCTCTAGCCTACTATTCAAATAAGCAGTAAGCTGCTTTATTTATTTTAACAGACAATTTGCAAAATTGCAAAGTGCATATAAGATTGAGATACTTTTTTTTTATATTAATCAAGCATACCCTGAGTAGATATTGAATCTTCAACTATCACCTACATACAATCAAACACTTACCATACATAATGATGTTAACAATACTAACAACATAAAGCTGAATGCTAATCTTAGGTATTACTCATTTGAAATGAAAAAATTTTCTTGTGTTTGAAAGTTGTTATAGATATATAGGAAGAACTATCATCCATCATCCTTTCAAAGTCCACTGCTCGACACAGGCCTCGGTCTAGGCCTCCCCTAATGCTCACCACTCTGTCCGGTCCTTGCCTTTTGAATCCAGTGAATTCTCACTGTCTTTTTGAGGTTGTCGGTCCACCTGGTAGGAAGGACTATAGGCTATATTAAATAATTTTAATTATTTTTTTTTAACCTACTGTACCCCAGGGTGTTTTATTTCTAACTAGTGGCCACTGCATAGCTCCGCCCTGTACTTACAACATGGTATTTTCTTTCTTATCTCAATTACTTTCATGATATAATACTATTATCATTTTAAAGTATTGGTCAATTCAATAAAAGACTTATTTTTTCAGCAATATTGTGAAATTCAACTATGCAACTATTTATATTTACAGAACTTATTTATTTGTGAATCAATTGAAGTAAAACAAATACTAAATGTTAAATGAAGTTAGCCAGAATCCGATAGTGAAATATGGGTTTAAATTGGTTAAGCTGTTCCCGAGATTAGTATGAATGTTTGTTCATTTTTTTCTGTTTGCCTTTGTGTTTACACAGACAAACAAAAAAAATTGTTGAAAATAATTGTTTTGGGTTGGTTACATCAATAAAGGTGCCAATAACATATTTTTTATATATTTTTCTGATGATTGAGATGATACTGATCCATTATTATTTTATTATAAGTATAGATATTATGTATATTAATGACTAGCAAGCCTAAGCATAATATAAAAAAATAATGTTTATCAACCTGAAACACTATACCCATGTTTACCATAGCTATACACACATCCCATAATTGAACACACAGTTCATATAAAGCTATTATTGTTTCCTGTTCTGAGAATAGTGATAATCTGTAAACACTATTTATTGTTATCATTTAAATAAATAATGCTTACACTGCTGTGGATTACTTGTTTGGTGTTAGACTATATGCAATGCTTTAATTTTTTTTTAAGAGAAAATAAATATACTTAAAAAATATTTATCTTTGAAACGATATTACGATGTTTTTTTGATTTGAGGCCGTCGTAGCGCAGGGGCACAAGCCTGCGACAGTAAACGAAACGGCTGTGAGTTCGATTCTCATTCTAGGCAGTAAAATATATAATTTATTTTTATTTTTTCGCTCTACTTTGTGTTCCGCCAGTAGACACACAAGAATTAAAATAATAACAATGTAAGAGAATTGTCCCAGATCGAAAATCGCTTATTATCACTACATATATAGCGTCACGCCAAATCTCACACACATAGTACGATAATCAGGGGGAACCTAATGTTGAGATATTCCATTCCCCACCACAAACCAATTTTCAAAACATTGCGTGGTGAATGACGAAATTTAATGTCATGCTGGTCTTACTATTAAAGAGAGAGAATGAAAATAATTCACTGAGAATTAAATTTAACATATAGGTAAATATTTCTAATATTTATTTTAATGTATTTTGTTACAGGGAAATGGAGCACAAATCTATTAACTATAGAGATGTTGTACAAACTCGGTCTTTTGCTGTATCATAAGCTTAAAAATAATAAAAGCTTTGACTTAACTACTGTTTTAGAGAAAATTAAATTTTATTTAATAATATACGCTGTATCGACATCGATATTGATGCTTATGGAGGAAACTATTTACGGATATGATTTTTTTGGTTTAATTATCGCATTTATTGTATACAAAAGTCCTGAAATCGTAAGTCTATTTATATTTTATTACAGCGTCTGACTGTATAGGGTTGTGGGTTTGATTCCCCCTCGCACTCTGGAAATGAATTAAAAACATTTTAATTTCCACGTTCTGGTAACTAAACAAAGTGCGGCGTTTAGTTCTGCCATTCAACACACAATACCTTGAGAATTCGGTGGAAAGTGGAGTATGGGGTGTCCTAATACTAGATTCCCTTTGTCTACCCCGTTATAATTTGAGGATAGAGTAAAACTAAAAAAAATGTAAAATATCTTAATACAATTACAAAAGTAAAAAGTATAGTTGATATTAATAAAAAATATTATAAAAAACAAATCGTCAATGTCTCATAGCAAATGTGATGGTTGTGGGTTCGATTCTCACTCATAATCATAATAATCAGCTTCACACTGGAAATTCTATAACAAAAATATAAAGTTCCAGGAAGTAAAAGGCACAGTGACATACGGAACAGGTATGGCCTGCAGTTTCGTAGAAGGATATTTAGTGCATGTTATTCCCAATGATGGGGCGGACTTCGTGGGCTTCGTCAGAAACATCGATAGGTACGAAGCGACACAAGGCATTGTGTTTCCGGTCAAACGCCTATTCATCGTTTGCACCAAATCTTTATTCTGCCCGCCAGATTTGTGTGAATTTAATAGGAAAAACAAGAATCTACCGTATTTGGAGGCTATGAAGGTAAGAACATGGGCTATTTGAATTTGAAAGCTGTATTTAAAATATTATATAATATATATGAGCTCCCCGAGCATCCCGCACACAGCAGGGAAGTCAGATGGAACAGAATTGGAGCCAACGCCGCACTTTGCCTCGACGTCAGAGCGAAGAAATGCTCCATGCCTGGCCTCTTTATTATTTGATTGATTTTATATGTATTTTAGATCAGTTGGATAATTGTAAAAGTATTAGCACTACATATATCTGTTTTCGCTGTTTTAGCGTTTATTTTTTTTCAGAAATGACTGTTATGTATATAATGACATTAAAATGTATTTTGATTTGTTTATTCACAATGATAATATTTTTAACAATCATAAGTAAAGTTAACAGAAGGCCTAAGACTACGCTTAAGTTGGAAATGTTACTTCAAAGAGTTCTTGTTCTATTCAATAATATAAAGATTGTTTGATTGTTTTCTTAACTATAATATCCGAATTACATTTTTAAAGAAATTTATAGTACATAAAAAATTTTACACCTATTCAGTCATTAGATGACGTAGAGAAAGACGTGGCCGGCGTTAAGAACCGTTCGTACCGCAACTCCGCGTACAAGATCTACCGTCCGGACTCTGCACCCGTGCACATCGTGGTGGAGTGCGCCACGCCGCTGCACACCCTGTATAAGGCCAGGAGTCGACGAGCGCTCAGCGATGGTGAGAAGTAGATTAGAGATTAGTAGGTTAGGCAGAGGGAACCTGGGAATCTGGTGTTAAGATGATGATCCGTTCTAATTAAGACACTTTTCCTACACAGTTCCCTATTTTTCGCCATAATCTGGAGGCATTGGGTGTTGAATAGCGAAACTCAACGCTGCGCTTTATCTCGTTACAGGAGCGAGAAATTAAAATATTAAATGTATCCTTCTCTCGTCGTGCCGAAACATCTGGCTGTAAGCACGACGATAGTGAGTTTGGTTCTCACTCAGGGAAAGGAACTATTTTTATTTCCCCTCTCTGGTGTTAAAGTGAAACGCGGCAACACGTAATGTCTCCAGAATTCGGGGGAAAGTGGGGAACACAAATGTCTTAATGGGACTACAGTGTCTTAATATTAAGTTCTTTGTAATACCTTAATACAGGGTGAGTCATATTGAACTTTCCGGTTTTGGAAGGACGTTGCACGAAGAAGGGAAGGAGTAGAAGGGTGGGGATGGTGTCATTAGACGCGCCATGACATGCAGTTTTAGTGTGAGCAATGGCTTGGTCGGGACAACATCGTGCGTTCGTAGTTGAAGAGTTTATTAAAAATGGCGGCTCCGTGATCACAACACAGCGTGCGTTCCGTTTACATTTTGCTATTGGTCGACGTGATCCCATTCCCACTGGACCAACAATCAGAAATTGGGTATCAAATTTTAGAGCAACATCATCAGCATTAAAAACAAGACCACAAGGCCGAATTAGGACGTCAACGTCAGCGGAAAACGTGGATAGAGTGCGGGCTTCAATTCAACAATCCCCTCGGCGTTCTGTTCGGAAACATGCCGCTTCACTAGGATTATCTTTCAGTAGTGTCCGCAGAATACTGCATAGAGACCTTAAATTTCACCCATACAAGATTCAGGTAGTGCAAGAATTAACAGTTAGAGACTTAGACACACGAACAAATTTATGCCGCGACATTCAGCAGATCCCCCGCACTGCTGTTTTGATCTTCAGTGATGAGGCACATTTTCACCTCGCCGGAACATCTGGTTCCAACAAGATGGTGCTACAGCCCATACATCCAGGCGTTCAATGGAAATCCTGCGACAAATGTTTCCCGGTCATCTCATTTCTTTGCGAGGTGACGTTGGGTGGCCGCCGAGATCACCTGATTTAACCCCCTGCGATTTCTTTCTCTGGGGTTACCTGAAGGAAAAGGTGTACACGCATCGTCCCCGAACCATCGATGAACTGAAGGCTGCAATCACGGAAGAAATCAATGCTATTCCGCTGAATATGACTCGACGAGTAATGGACAACTTCCGGGAAAGGCTTCAGCAGTGTGTGGTCAATGGAGGTAGACATTTACAGGATATCATTTTTAAAACCAACTAAATTAAAACTGCATGTTATGTGCTTTCAAACAATAAAATAATTTTTACTGCATGTCGCTTTGTTTTTAATACACACCTTATTGAAATCGGAAAGTTCAATATGACTCACCCTGTACTATAAATTTTCTATGCTCTGTGAAGATAAAATAAATTAAGAATTTTGTTTAGAAAAAAGTAAACAAAAATTTATTTTGCCTTCTCCTATTAATAAAATATTTCATTAAATAGTATTAGATAACGTGAACCCTCAAGAAGTAGTCGAAGATTTTTGCAATACTTTGGAGAATCTCGTAAAAGCACCAGAATATGAGGGCAAATGCGAAATCGTTTACTTCGATGGTATGTATAATTTATTTATTTTGGTTTACATTTAAATTATTTGCATTTCCTTGATGTGTCAGCGCAGCACGCGGCATTTAGATCCGTCACTCATTACTGATTGCCTTAAATTGCCATTAGGTTATTTGAGTATACTTATTAAAATCGTGAAACTGTTTTTTTTTTTATATAGCTTCTCGCTATATCTCGCACATAGCAGGGTAAGCAGAAGGAACTTAGGAACTTAGTGTTAAAACGATCCGCTCCCATTAAGACGCTTCCATTTCCCACTCTCCGCCAGATTATCTTGGCATTGCAGGTTGAATTGCGGTGCTCAACGCCGTGCTTTGCCTTATTGACAGAACGAGTAAATGAAACGAACAGAACAGATTCCCGAGTGGGAATCGAATCCACAACGACGACGATCTCATATTTTTGTAATTAAAAAAAATACTTAAATCTATTGTTCAGAGGTCATCGCAATGGTCATGGCGGTATAGCTTGTGGATTAGATTCCCAACTGGGAGGAATTAATCATTTTCATTTGCTCGCTTTGGCTATCAAGACAATACGCGGCGCTTTGTTCCGCCACTCAACTCATAATGTCTCGAAAGTTAGATGGGGTGGGGAATGGAGTGCGTAAAATTACTTTCTGATGCCTGCTATCCTCTATGAAGCCAAAATAAAAATTATTTGTGATAAGAAATCATGTCGCATGAAGTTTCGATACGGTTAATACATTTTGCATAGTTTTATTGGTATATTTTCATGAAGCTTATATAATATTATTCATAAAAAACATTAAAAGCAATTAAATGCTAATTATTTAACTAAATTTAAAAATATCTTTCACACACTAATGTATATAAAAAAGTTGGTTAAAATATATTATTAGTAATATAAATATGTAAAAATACTTTAACATCATATTTTTTTTGTTTTATAATGTTAATATATATAAAAGGACTTGTCCTCACTGACTGAGGTAAGACGCACGCACAGCCGTAACCGCTGTGCGTAGAAACGTGAAATTTGGACAGATGTTTACTTTCGTAATCTGGACATCCACTAAGAAGGGATTTTGAAAAATTTTTTACCCTAAAGGGGTGAAATAGGGGTTGAAAGTTTGTATGGAAAAAAAATTAAATCGACACCGATTTTTATAAAACTTGAAATTTAGATTTTTAAAAGTATTTAATTGAACACATGTTTCGTCGTTTTCTAGAATTCTCCCCCTAAGGGTGCAAATAAGGGGTTGAAAGTTTGTATAGAATTGTTTTTAAATCAGCACCAATTTTTATAAAATTTGAAATTCAGACTCTTAAAAGTATTTATTTGAACACATGTTTCATGGTTTTCTAGAATTCTTCCCCTAAGGATGCAAATAAGGGGTTGAAAGTTTGTATGGAAAAATCTTTAAAACGCCACCGATTATTATAAAATTTTAAATTTAGACTCCTAAAAATATTTAATTGAACATGTGTTTCATGATTTTCTATAATTCACCCCCTAAGGGTGCAAATAAGGGGTTGAAAGTTTGTATGGAAAAATCTTTAAATCGCCACCGATTTTTATAAAATTTTAAATTTAGACTCTTAAAAATATTTCATTGAATATGTTTCGTGGTTTATTAGAAATCACCCCTAAATAAACAAGCGAAGCTGCGCGCGTCCGCTATTCTCTCATATATATATCTCTCTATTGAAAACTGAAAGTAATTTCATAAATATATTTAATAAATATTCGTATAGTTCAAGCGGGCGTAGCCGCGTTCGGGTCCACTAGTGTTATATAATCCGATGAAATAAATCTACAAAAACACAACCTACATTTTGAAATGATTTACTTTCGAGCGGACGAAAGAACAAATAAATTGAATATTAAGATCAACATTAACCAAAACAGTTCATTAAAGGAATAAATTGACACCCTGATATAAAAAATAAAAAAAAATAAAATAAACTGTATTAAACTTACATTTATTAATATTTTATCAGCCCTCCATTAATAAAACTTTATTTTTTTCTTAAAATACACTAAACTTCATAATATAAATAATAGTTATGAAATAAACACAACGTATTATTGAAATTGTCTTTGACATTAAATTATTGTAGTGAAATAACAAATCATTTTTAACAGCTACAAATGTAGTTGTAACAAATTCCCACAATATGGTACTTCTAAATGTTGCCAGTACATAAATATTAGAATAATTTTTTATACATATAAACGTTTTGTTTTAAATATAATGTGCTTATATATATTGTTTTACTTTTTTAAGTATTATAAGTGAGTCAATATATTTTTAAATATTTTTTCTATTTTATTTTACAGATAAAACTGAATATTTACCAAATGTCCTATTGGAAAGGATTCG
>JAEBDU010012942.1:0-52596 GCA_016802625.1 Heliconius numata
GGCGCTTTCATAATAATATCTTTATCATTCAATTTATATATATAAAAACATACATACATATGAAATTATATATACATTAAAATTAAAAATTAAATCAAATCAGCTTCACGCTGAATCCCGCACACAGCAGGGTAGGCAGAGGGAACCTAGTGCCAAGACACTCGGTTCCCCACTTTCTGCCGAATATTTTACTTCCTCGAGTGGGGATCGAACCCACAACCATCACGTTACTGTCACACCCTTGTGCCGTAAGCTATTATAATTAATTTAATACACTGTGCTCATTACGTTGAAATATTACTCAAAATTAATTATTTATCTCATATTAGGTCTCATCTCATTTGTTATTTACATATGTATATAGGTGACATACTTAAACCTGAAATCCAATATTCATTAACGAATATGATGAGGTCATGCTGGTGCAGTAGGATAACGTCTAACTACAAATGCGATGATTTGAGGTTCGATCCCCACTTGGGGAAATAAATTTATTTCACTCACGCTGGTAGACAAAAGGCTGCGTTGAATTCCGCCACTTAACACTATATCTTGTATTCGGATGGTAAGCAGAAACGGGTTATAACACTATACAAAGAAATATTAAACAAATTGGTTATAATATTCTAAGGAAACATATGTACGAGTATAATAATTAATTTCTTTTTATGTAATTAATAAATATATTACCTTGTAATACTACCAGCAGATGTAAGCAGATTTTATATCTTGATTCCGTAATGAGGAAAGTATAAAACCGAGCATTCGTAAACGAATCTAATTAGAATCGCTTGTCTGCCATTTTTTCTGCTGAACCAGAAAAGTATTCTTTCTCAAGTTAAAGTGTTGCTTTAACAAAAAAAAATGCTTGATTTTTATATATTTTTTAAGTAGTTATGGTAATTACAATTAATATACTTGTTTTTAATTTAAGAAAAGATTCAATACCAAATATCTTAGCACAGTGGGATAACGAACGTTTTCTTAAGTTTAAAAAGATATTTAGAACTTACATTAAAACAGAAGGTATTTTTTAGTAAGTATGTATGTATATATGTATGTATATATGAATGTTTATATGGATATATGTGCGTATAGCAAAACAAACATATCCTTCAGACTATTACTATAAAGCCTATCCTCTAAGAGGAATCTTACAAAGATAACGTAACGTAAGTACGTAGTTCAAAACACTTCCTCAATTTCATAGCTATCAACGTCGACTGCTCCGAGGTATCCGGCCAACAAAGAAACTGAACCGGACGGGCCTTGATGGGGAAACCGGATCTCTTCCACTAACGAACAACTAGTTATAAGCGAAGTGAGTCTCAGTTGCCATTTGAGATTATTACATATATGTACATACACAATACCAGTTTCTATCAAAATTTATGAATATTATTTCAGATATATAAACAATGTAATATTACATACTTAACTAAGGCCTTAGTTGTAAAGCTGCAATGCTTGTATGAAAAATATATAAAAAAGACGAGAAACATCGTGTGTTTTTTGCTAAATGTTAATGTCATACTTTTTTTAAGTAGATCGGTAAAACGTTAATATTACGTATGTACGTTATCGAGCAGTCCGACGACACAGAGAGTAGGCAGAGGGAACCTAGTGTTAAGAAACTCCGTTCCTCATACGTCCTTACCATTTAAGAAATATTAAGAATTATAACTGTTGGGGTATGTTATACCCCACCTTATACAAGGAAGGTTAACGAAGAATAGAGAGGACACGAAAAAAAAAGTATTATGAGAAGGATCATTTTGGATTACCCACCCTTGGATAATCTTATCAATTTTTTTTTTACCTCCATTTTACCCATCAATTAAGGCCTTCAATTAAAAATTTATAAACTTCGTAACTCCCACCTGTCCATGGATTATTCGATATCATAGCTGTACCACGTTTCAATCATCTCCGCCATTTTAATTATTTATGTGGCAATTAGCGCCTTTAGATTGAGTTAATGATTAATTGAAACGCCTGAGTTTTTAACCGACTGAAGAAGGAAAGGTATAATTTCAAGGTTTGAAAACTTAATATTTCGAAAATTCAGTGAAAAGTGGGAAACGGAGTGTCATATCACTACGTTCCCTATGGCTGTCGTGCTAAATAGGCAAACAGCGTGAAGATTAAAAAAATATATTTAATTTAAATGTACAGGTAAATTCAAATATAAAAGTAAAATATAATTGAATACAAAAAGGGCTATAGCAACCACTAGCAACCACGAGTATGTTCTATAACATAGTACAATATTTCTTAAAGTATCGCGGTTTCATATTTTCATTCTGCACGATACAAAGGCGTGTCAACCCACTATATATGTAAAGTGTTATGCATTTAGAGTGGACATGGAAGGGGTTAAGAAAAATTTAATTAATTTATTTTGTATGGAAATCATTGCTTATTAAGCTGACTAAACGGTTTAAAAAATCTAAGAATGTCTATATTATCATATTTATTGGTTAATTGTTTAAATTGTATTTACAGTTGTAGTAATTACACATCTTAAGCTTGGTGTATCTATAGATATTTTCCAGGGTGGATCTGGACTTTCATTTCGAACTGATATGTGTTTATTTTAATTCTAAAAGTTTTAATTTTTGTTCATAAAGTTTGGTGAATGGCCTCAAGGCTATTCTAAAATGGGCACGGACTATCCAGCCCCCCTATTCCTACCCCCACTTAACTAAATAATTACGCATATAGAGTAGATAGCGTAGCAGCAGGCGGCCTAATTAATACATTTTCTCCAGAAACGTGCACACCTCAATAGATTCGTTGAATACGTCTCTAATTAATTATCAGGTGATAGCTAGGAGCGAGTATGTTCAATTCGTTCATTCAAAAGGTTGCCAGATCCAGTTCCTCTATACGGTTCAATATTTCGGTGTATGACTATGTACGGTATAATCATACGGTTTCATCAAAAGAGCGACACTACTCGCTTCATAGCCATCAACGAATGAAACGTCAGGCCTTTCATAGAGCCCCTTCATAGTGAACAATTATAAGGCGAATGTAGCCAAAATACATGTGTTTTCTTTGAGAGTTTGTATAGACAATTTTAAAAGCAGCACTTAAAGTTTTTATGAGGCTGACATGGCGCAGCGGTACCAGGGGGTATGTGGGTTCGATCCCCACTCGAGGAAGTTAAATATTTATTTACGTTTACATTTCTTGGCTCTGGTGTCGAGGCAAATCGCGGCGTTAAGTTCTGCCACTTAACACGCAATGCCTCCAGAATTCGGCAGAACGTGAGGAACGGAGTGTCTTAATCCTAGATTTCTTGCTGTGTGCGGGATACACCGTAAAGCTGATTTATTTTATTTATTTAAAGTTTTTATATTTCATAGTTTTCAGTTTTCAGAAAAAGTTTGTAATAGAACTAAATTACTCGACAATTTGTTAGAAAATATACAAGTGTTTTCAGTTTTTGTTAGTTGCAGAACTGTCTTTTTCATAAATCAGAGTTTAGAGTATCTGGTATATCTTTGTTAGCGTCACTATAAATGAATTTAAATGTTATGTTACTTTTTCAATTGCATTTATTTTTCTTATTTTATTCTTCTTTGTTTTTTGCATGGAGAATTTAGTGGGGATGTTTCTTTTACAAATTTTCTAGTGTATTGTGTTTTAAGATTCAAGCATTTTTATTTGATACACTTTGTAGGTGGGTTATTTTTTGTGGCGGAATTTCATTGTCATCAAAACCATTCCCATTTGTTACGGTAACTCAAAAATTAAGCAAAAAAAAGGAAAACGGAGAGTTTAGCACCACTTTTCTTGGTCTATAGGTACTGCTTTGCGGGAAAAAGCGTGAAGATACTACGATAATAATTAAAATGGATTATAATTCAAATATAATATTAATTTAGGCGTATTATTCTGAATATTGTAACATGTTGACGGTGAGACAGCTATTCAACTACAAGTAGCTTGGAAGTTAAGCGGCGTCTCCTTAATGACCGAACGTGTAAGTTTAACAAAGGATAATTGTTTCGCTATCTCTACATGCGTCGTTAGGGGTAGTTAGCAAGGGGTTATATAATTATGATAGCGAAGACAGGTAAATGTTTACTTTTAATTTATTTTTATTTACATTAACAAAAAAATGTTATTGAAGAAGCCCTCGTTGTACTGTGGAATAGCCTGTGACTGTAAGGGTTATGGTTTCCATTCTTATTCTGGTAGCATGACAAAACGCAGCGTTTAGTTCCGCCACACGTTCCGCTTCAAATATTATGCGGTAAGTTGGGAAATGAGTATCCTACAATTATATTTTTCCTGTCTTTTCTTCTGTTCTCTTTTTCCGTTCTGTTTCCTCTTTCTGTTTTTCTCTTTCCATGTGGAACGCAACACGAACCTACTAAAGATTATTTAAAAAAAAAAATATTGAATAACTTGTGATACTGAACAAAATAAATGCTTACGCAAATACTTCCTTTATATATTTCTTTTAAATAACTTTAACCGCAAATCGCTTGCAAAAGAAACAGCGTAATGGTGGATTTATTCGAAGGTCGTGTTTCTTGCGGCCCCTTAATGCCCTAATATAAAATTGAACATGCCAGTAGGTTTACATTCAGGACAATGTAATATATCTATCGTAACTCGGCATTTGAGAATACAATTTGCATCGTGATAAGTACAATAAAATGATAAATTTGTGACATAAAAGCGTTGCACTGTAACCCACAGAGTTGTGGGTTCGACTCCCATTTGGGGGAATGAGATTTGTAAAATGATTTTCAGTTTCTCCCCCTGAAATGAGGCAAAGCGGGGCGTTCAGTTTCGCCACATAACATACAATACCTCAAGGATTCGGTGGAATTAGCTAAACAAAGTTTAGTATTTAAAAAATTGGAAGTAATACAAACACCAATCTGTTTTCTGTAGAGTGATGTTTACAAAATATCTATTTGTAGGTACTGCTCGAATACTTTGTAATTTAAATTTCAATTAGGATTAAAAGGTCTTATTTGGATTAGATATTTCAAGTATCAGATTTAAGCACAATCAATATGGACAGTTTAATTTACAAAATTTACTTAAGATTTTTACTTGTTAGATTTATTATAGGTACTTGGAATATTAAATTATAAGAAGAAAGGAAATTTTAAGTTGTTATACAGTACAATATTGTACGTTGTTAGAAATAAATTTCAGGACTGACCATCGAACTTGGCGCCCATTTAGATCTCACTTCTTTTGTCTTTGAGAGCCAAGTTTAACATAACATTAAACTTGGCTCTCATTTTACATTTATGTTTTTTAAAGAAATAAGAATAATAGTAAAATCATTACAAATTATAAAATAATTCCATATTGTAATTTATTACAGATAATAAGCATTATATTATTCTAATCCGCGCTTATGATAATATATTTTATAACTTCTTCACAAACAATGATTAGAATAATATTAATAAAAAGTTCTTTCTACACTTATCAACAGGCATCTCTCCCTTTTGTAAAGAAGGCAAAGCAGACGTGACTTATCACTTCATCTTCCACTTTCCATTCCAATAGAGATGTTTCGTATCGAGCGGCGGATACTCAACTCCCTTTGCAATCAGATCGGCGAAACCCTTATATTTGAAATATTATATTAACATCAAGTTCTTGTGAACTGTATAACGGTTGCGTCGAAAAGAATTCAATTTCGTCGTATTTTAATAACTGAATACATAAATGTGCTTTTTTCTCGATAGTAACGTTTTATATTAGGATTTAAGTGTATATTTTTTGTAATATAACTTAGATGTATAGAATGAGATTAATAGGCAGCGCAGGTACTAAAAAGGTTACTAAAATCATTGTATTGGGTTCAGTTTAATAATCGAAAGAAAAGCAGAAGAATAATAAATGTAATACAAAAAATATCATTAACCCATAGAAGGTACATAATAATAATATATTAAATATTTCTTTATGATCTATTATCAATATTAGAAGCATAAAACTCGCATCGTCTCCCACCCATAAACTCGTAACAAAAGCAATCGGAAAGAGAACATTGATGTGAACAACACGAATCCAAGTTTAGCAGTTACCGGACTTATCGGTTTTACCACTTCTGAAACAATAGTACGATAAAACACGACGAAACTGGACTCCTGAAGTTTTATGATGCATGGCGACGTTGGATCTCCAAATTGGAAATCCTGGCAGCGGTATGTTACAGGATTTATAGCTTCTTTCTCATCTGACTTAAGTGAAATCAATTGAAATCTATTTTTAAAGAACAATTATACAAAAACCTTTTTAATTTTCATTAAAATTGTTTTTTTCAATTCCCTAATGAAAGCAAACGTTTTAAATCGACTATAAAAATAATGAAAGGCAACTTAATCATTCCGATCCACGAAAGCTGTGGTTGACGGCGACTGGTACGAGTACGCTATTCATTTATTATTTTTACAATCTTTGTCCTTAATAAAATCGTTAGTGAGATGGCAATTTCTTTTGTTAAGAGGCTTTTCAATAGTTTGCTGAATGTTGAAATGTTATAAAGTAGTTTTTTATTCATTTACAGACAAGAATAATCGATTCTGAATTGCAAAAGTTTTCCTTATAGCTTATGCCGTCCTCCTTTTCGTTGTATATTTTTTCATTTTAAATTTGTTGTGGGGAAAAGTTTGTGCAATATATCAGAATATAGTTTAAGAGTTAGCGACGTGACTGAGGTAATGAATTCCATTACTGTACGATACGAAAACTTCTTCTGAAATGAATATTTCAGTATAAAAAATCAAAATTAAATCATCAGTTTCACGCTGTATCCCGCATATAGCCGGATACGCAGAGAGAGAGAAATTTTTTCGACGCTTTGAGTGTTGAGTGGCGGAACACAACGACGGGCTTTTACCTTGGTGCCAGAGCGAAGAAATAAAAAAAATAAGAAATGAAATAATAAATCATTATCTCGAGTGGAGATCGAACCCATAACCATCGCGTTACAGTCGAACCCTTGTGCCTCTGTACCACGACGACCTTAATCATTTAAGTATCATTTCTGTAAATATTAAAAAAAAAACACAACATATTAATATTTTCAATAAATATATTATTAACATATTGCCACCACTTCGTACAAAGCTGTCAAAATATTATCCCTTTGAATTAAATCTCTGTATATTGTACAAGCGTAGCTGTAGAACTTAATAAACCCAATCTCGGAGGAGCGACAGAGAAAATAAATCAACCATTGTCGTCCACATTCCAACATACGAAATAACTTCATAACAACAATGTACTGAAAATGGCGGAACGAAAGCGTGTAGGTACAGACTGTGTTTTTTAGTCATTATAAAATGTAATTTGTGAAATTTCGACAATTTGTTTTGACAAATTGTTAGGGAGGAATTCATTTTCATAATTTTTTTTGTGAATATTTATTTTGTGCTATTTCAAAAAACATTTTATATTTTTGTTGTTTACTGTGTGACGTAATGAAACATTCCTTTTTAAAGAACAATGTCTATTAAGACGGAATTTTAGTAATTCTGTCAAATAAAAATAATAATATTATACAAGTGTAATTGTAAAGCATATGTCTATATATATAAAATCGAAAGGTCATCACTCATCACGAAATCTCAGAAACTATAAGTGCTAGGAATCTCAAATTTTGCATAGAAGTTATTTATAGGACGTAGGTGCACGCTAAGACGGGAATTTGCAATATTCGACTTCTAAAGGGTTGTTTTTGGGGTTGAACTTGTACTCATGGAGACAGAAATTAATAATAACGTAGTTCACGCAGGCGAAGCCGCGGGCGGGCCGCTAGTTTTACATAAAACTAAGTACTATATATGGAATGTGTACAATTAAATCAAAAGAACAGATTAAATAATTAACATTTACAATTTAACAAATAACATGAAAAATCTATTCCACATGTAAAAGGAAAAGACATTCATTCCAATATTAAACAGTTTATGGTATTTCAGGATCCACATAAAAGAGGAAAAGAGGGGGTGGGTTATTGCTAAGGCGATTACGCACATGCGACTACTGGCTCAGGTGGGTGTCGAAATTGTCGCCCATTACATCCGCTCTGCCGGACCATTTCATAGCAACTGATGTGAAATCGTTAGGAAATTCATGTCTTGAATAAAATCCATGATTTAGGAGAGAAAATAATAATTCGCACGAATGCCTTTATTGCACGTTGTTGTAAAAAAAAGCATATTGTTGTTTTTTTTCCTTCGAGCAGTAGTAGCGTAGGCAGAGGTACCCTAGTGTTAAGACACTCCGCTGCCCACTTTCCACCGAATTCTGGAGGCACTGTGTGATGAGTGGCGGAACTTACCTAAAAAAAATTGGTGGAAATACACTTCTATAAGCGAGATACGGCGTGAAGCTGTATGGAAAATGTTGAAATTGAAAAATATATTAAACCATCATATAATAGCAAAGAAAATCTCCAAATTTAGGACTTACATCTAAAGTTTAACCAAAAACATAAGTATTCAAATCATGTAACCAACCAACCACCCACGCCTATATCTAATACGGCTCTAAATATCTCTGGTACGGACTAGAAAAGGAAACAGCCAGAGGCTTAAACCTCTTAACAGCCGTTTTATTCAAGCCATATTTTGTAGCCGTCCTTTGATACTGTAATCTAGTAGGATTATGATAGTATACAGTACTGCTGAGCCTGCTAAACTGATTTGAAAAATTTATATAGGAATATATTTTTAAATAATGATACAATTTCATAGTTATGCTTGATTTCTCTCTCTATCTCTCTCTTTCTATCCCTGTCGTATTTTATCTCTGACTATTCTAGGTTTTTATGACATGTATAGGAAATGATTTTGATTGTGTTTTTGCACTTTTTGCATTGTTCTTTAGTGTAGCCGGGTACAGTTTTCGATTTTTTTATTACCATACGCTGGTTAATCTATTTTTCTATTGTATGAATGCTATGTTTTTATACGGAATTATTTCAAGTTCAAATTCAATTTGTATTTGCCAAGACTTCTTACCAAGACGAAGAAATAAAAATTATTCACTACCCCAAGTGAGAATCGAACCCACAACAGTCGCGTTTACAATCAAACACTGTATAGTGTCACAATCAATTTCATATACCAATAATTTTTATTATACCTGTTTTAATAATAAATCAAAACAATAAAACAATCCACTCACTATTATTCTATATTACTAAAATAATAATAAAACACATAAATTTGAATACAGCTACCCAAGAAAAGCAAAATACACTATGGCACATTCATATCTCATAATTGCGAACCACCTATCCTGGCTAGGGTTGTACATGAATGCCGTTCTGACGAGCTGATAGCTGGAGCGTATACATATATATAGCGCTTTTGATGAAACCATGATTACACCATACATACTCGTAAGTTCGCATATGTATTGATATATATGGATTTCTAGATGTGGCTTTAATAGAATTAATAAATAAATAGTAGTATTTTAGTATAAAAAACGTAGTTGATTAACTAGATTTGTGATTGCCAGTTCGATTTCATCTTGGGGCATATAGATATTTAAAAAATCAAAAAATCAGCTTCACGCTGTATCCCGCACACAGCAGGGTAGGCAGAGGGAACGTAGTGTTAAGACACTATTATTATTATTATTTGTTATTTAGTCTTAAAAAAAATGATAAAAAGTTATACATTTCGTCGCAGCATAACGGCATAGTAGACTGATTGTGAACGCGACGAATGTGGTTTCGATTCGCATTTGGGGAAATGAATTATTTTAGGGAAATGAAATGAAATGTTTTGGTAATAAGTGTGTGTGCGGTGTTAAGATCTGCCATTCGAAAATTGGGAAATCGTGTGTTTAAGCAATAGGTTCCCATTGACTTCCTTGCTACATACTGTATCTAAATGTGGATATTGACTAATAAAAAATATCTAAAAGAGATACGGAATACTCGTACATATAATAAGATGTAGATTTATTTTCTAAAAATTCTAATGACATTCATAAAAATGGGACTATCGTCTTTCCATTAAAAATATTTTTTCTTCTTTTGTTTTTGTGCGAATATCTTCTTCGAAAGACACAATTCTGCCATATAACATATCTAAGATTCAACACAAAACTAATTAAAAACTTCTAGTTAACTTTTTCTCTTAGCACTCCATATATAATAGTTAGTTGACACAACTTCGTACAACGTTTGTACGAACTGAATAAAAAAAACATGTTGTTTTAATAATAGAGTTGAATGGCTTGTTTTTCAATTAGAGTAAAAACATTGTGGTATTTAGATATGTACATATATATGTGTTTTTTGTGCATAGATATGATCAACAGAACTGAACAGAATTCTAAAACTACTATAATAAATAACTATAAATTTAGATTTTTTTAACGAAACGATATATATCTTTACAAACTACAAAAAAAGTAACTTTTCTACTCAGAAGCATCGTAATTTTTTAATTAAAAGCTTCAATATAATTAGTATACTATCTTTGTAGAGCATCTGTGGAACTGCTTGTGAATTACACATTATGAGGTACCGTACCAGTACCTACGCACCTCGTTTTAATAAAGAAGAGTGTGCGAGGTTGCTACTCGAGCAGTATATTCAAATTTAATAAGCGAGCCTACGGTGGTTTAATAAATGAACAGCGGAGGGTTCGACGCATTTATTAAAACTTATCTAAATATTGCATTTGTCCTTTCCAAGCTTATGTAAATTAAATCAATATGGCTTTCACTTTGTTTGCTATAAAGAAAATATTTTACAGTTCATATTATAACCTATTTATATTAATGTTCTTTATTATTATTATACTCGGCCAGTGGCGCTGGGGCATAAGCGTTTGACTTTAACTACGACAGGTTGTGGGTTTGATTCCCACTCAAGAAAATGAAATATTTAATATTTTCATGTCTTCGCTGTGGCGTTAAAACGGTTAGCGAGGCGTTGAGCGTAGAATTTGGGACCGGAGTGTCTTAATACTAAGATATGATGAAGCTTACTCCCTCTGCCTCAGCTGAAACAAAAAGTTCATAAGTACAATATCTATATATATTTAGAGATATATAAACTTACAAAAGTTAAGTAAATATTTATCCAGTCAATCACTGTACAGGATAATAGCCTGTGTCCGGTCACGCGTAGCAAAGCACCCTTAAGGCATTTGTAATTTAATTAGTAATTTCCTTATCAGGTACTGAAGTGTAAAAACAAGATAACATAGACAAAATATATGAAGCTTTCACGACCGGGGCTTATAAAGCTTCGTCTTCTTTTTTATTTTTTCTACAAAAAATATAAGAAATACTAGCAGACCCGCGAACTTCGTATCGCCTAACAGTCGATTTTTTTTAATATGTATTCTGCTATTCGCGACACCGGGTCAGCTAGTAAGATAAAAATAATTAAAACTTAAATCATTTTTAATTCTTATAATATTCTTTAAAAATGATAATAAAAATAACAATTTCCGACATCTTATTATGATACCTACTTATTATATTTTATTTCATTTTTACTTATTCTAAATTCAGTTTCATTTTCATTGTAGTACTTTATGGTACACGTTATTTTTTGCTTGGTTATCTGGCGCGTAAACAAACAGAGCAGATGGTTTTCTAACACAGGAATAGGCAACATACAACAGACCATGCGAGAAACATGAGTTTTCTATATTAATACCACAAACACTTAATAACTGCCCCTGGGATTTGTTTATAGTCATTGCGAAAGCAAGCCGTACTGGAAACTGTAGTCTTTTAAGCTCGAATGGTATGTAAGTAGAAATCATTGGGATGCCTCGCATCATCAAAAAGTCTTCTCTTTTATACTTTCCTTTCAATATGATTGCTTCTATTACGTTAGTCATTATTTTTTTATCACTAATCGTGTGCCGTTACAAAGTTTCAGTTGGTTAATATTTCGCAACATTATAACTACACATTCAAGCTTTAATTGAAGGCTGTGAGGCGGCAATCCTGGCAAATCAAGTGAGTTTAAAAATTCCGGTGGATAGTTCACGACATCATCTTCATTAGTTGCCATATCAACTGACTTATGTGTCCTTATTTTGCCAGGAATGCCATCATGAAAATTTATATATAATTCATTTACATCAGTGTGTTTGGCAGCCAGTAAAGCTCTTTCGCACAACCAATTATGGAATAAATAATCAGCAACATTTCAGCAACATTTGGAAGCACTTTATGAATGAGTTCATCTTTTGATTACGTTAACTGACAAAAACTATCAGGAAAGGTGATGCAGCCAGTCAGCGCATATATAGGAAGTTTGCCATTACCAATATCAATGAGTTGTTTAGAGATGAGTTGTTTAGTGTCTCCAGATAGATTATTTTGCAACGTGACACGCATATTCTTGCTTAAATGTAATACCTTGACATGTTTCCACAATTTCGAGGACTTTAAACATCTCAGCAACTCAGCTTGCATTGAACGTGGGACAACTGGCAATCCTCCTCCTTATAATAAAATCATTGCGCCACCAAATTGATTGGCAAACTGAGTTTTTACAATAACCTTACAATATTGGCAAGCTGAGTTCATAGATCCAATAGCAACACAGCTGTAGGTACTGCTGGCATCAATTGATATATCGTAACAAAAAGCAGCTCGATCCAAATTTGCATCATTATCAGTCAACTATCGTGCTCACGTTCATTGCAATCTTCACGTTCTGGGCAGTACGATTAGATTCTTCTGCCTAAATTTGTCCACCGCCTTATAGAAGGCATATTTTTTTAAGTCACAAATACACAACACTTTATTAATTTTATAAAATTTGTGGCTTTTAGATTTAGTGATATAGACGCACAATGAGACGTTCACATTTCAATTGACATCTTACCATAGAAATATTGACAAATATTGGGCCAGGCCAGGACCCAAGTTGTTATGTTGATCCACTTTTACTAAGACGCTATCTTTATCTCTTCGAGATTAGATGGGCTGCCAGGTACTCCAGACCTTAATTTTTGTTACGTATAAATATCTGGAAATTGTTTGTCAAAATGTTAAATTTTCCCAAAGGCAGTATATTTATATCTCTTATAGTTTAGACAGGCTTTTAAGGTTCCACATCAGGTGTCCAGATTTTCAAAATAAACTATAGCCTAGAAGTTGCCTAGACTTTATAACTATACAACAAAAAGTTTCATTCAAATCAGTCTAGTAGTTCCGGAGGTTAGCGTGTACAGACAAATAAACAGACAAACAGAAATTTTTTTTGTAGATTTGGACTCTATTATTGTTCATGTAGCTTGAAACGTCGACCAGTGATGAAACAAACTTATGTCTTCTGTTGAGGCATCCCTTGGGAATGTTTCCTCATAGGTGAAAGGAACTTGGTTCAATTTAACCTCCAGAAGACATAAGTTTGCGCGTTTATCACAACATTTGTCGTCTTCAAAAACAATACCCTTATATAGAGCGCGTGACTGAAAGTATTGCGATCATGTAGAAAGCAAGGCCAAATTGGTCTTAAAGAAAGTGGTGGTCATCAGCAGCTTTATAGGATCGAGGTACGTTCATATGTGGGGCCACGTTGTCTCTGAGCGGGTGCATCCCAGTGCCAGCTTGGCACATTTAATTGCTTACAACGTAGAACCGTTTGAAACAATGGGGAACCAATGATCTGTAAGAGGCTTGACACTTTAGCATTGCGTAGAAACGTCTTCTAGCTGTGTGTTCTCTATCGTATTTATCATGGTGAGTGTCCTGGAAAACTGTTTGACTTGCTTTCTGCAGCCGTATTTTCTAATCGTAAAATAGGTAAATCATAAACTTAAATACCATCCACACCATCTTGATAATCATAAGGGTTATAAAAAAAATAAAGTTTTATTCTTTATTAAATGGATAGAAAAATATGATAGAAGACTATACACTAACAGCACGTTAGCACCTACATAAGTACATGTTACTTGTGTGTATGGTTGCACCCGTGCAAAGCCGGGGTGTGTGGCTTGTAACTGATACAATAATACTACAGGATATCTTTATCTTATACTTCATATTAAATACCTAATAACTTGTAACATATTGCTTTGAAATGTATCTAGTAAAAGGTTATTATGAGACCAGTCGTGACGTAGGGGCATAAAGTGTGACTGGTACCGTAGCACGTTGTGGGTTCGATTCCCACTTGAGGAAATTAAATATCGAATATTTGCACTTCTTCGCTCTGGTGTCGAGCGCGGCGTTGAGTTTTCTCACTGAACACACAATGCCTCCAGAATTCATCGGAAAATATGAATAGAGTGTCTTAACACTACGTTCCCTTTGCCTACCCTGTTGCGTGCGGCGATCTACAGTAAACAGTCATAATATCTAATGTGATTTGTAGGTGCATGTTGGATACGGATTTGTTTTAAATGGTTAGTGTAGGCTTAGGAGATAAACATTTTCTATCATGGACTTTTACTTAGAACTTTTGAAGGAGAACAATTATTTTTCACATGTAATTTTTGCGTAGCTTTACGCGGTGAACGCATGGAACCTCTCAAGCTCTCCAGTTTGGCAACATTTTTTTAATGTTTCTCCTCTGCGATTGGTTATATCGTGATGTAATACTTATAGCCTAAACATTCCTATATGTAGGCACTATAATACACAAAACTAATTATTCAATTTAAATCCGTACTTTCTGAGATTACCCCGTCAACTAAGCAATCTCTTTAGTTTTATAATAATAGTAGTCTTAGAAGTTGTATAAAATATTTCCTGTATAAATATAAGTTTCATGAAGGGAATTAAAAGATGTGTTCGCGAGGGGGGATGAATATAAGTACGTATTTTGACAGAAATGAAAGAACGCCTGATAAAATTATATACTTTAAAATTACCATATATGTTTGCTTTTGTGATAATAATAGGCGCTCTTAACTAATAAAGTAAAATGAAGATATTTGCTTAAATTTAACTAAAAACTATGAATTAACAATTCTAAATAATAATTATGATATTAATAAACGCCAAAAAAATGTTTATTACGTACAATAATTTATTTTAAGACGACAGATTATATATTTTTAAAGTTTAGCAGGGTGACTGGGGTTCCACTTTGTGGTAGGATCGTTTTTTTTTATGTCAACAGAAAATGCTCATCACGCTGAATAACTTTTCCTAAAGCGTTGTATTGATATCTCTTATAGATTAGGCGGGCTGCTAGGGCTCCACATCAGGTATTCGGACTATCAAAATAAATTATAGCCTATATGTAGGCGAAGACTAATAGCTATACAACAAAAGAAGTTTCATTTAAATCCGTCCAGTAGTTTTTGCGTTAAAGAGTCACAACAGACAGACAGACAAGAATTCCAAAAATCATATTTTTACCTTCTATTAGTTGTATTAAGTCCCCCTGAAGTGTTTTTTTTAGTTTATATTCAATGTACAGATTTTACCCCCCTTACAGTTTTATTATATATATAGATGACGAATTTCAACGTTTCATTTTAAATAAATGTGTTAATTATATTTGCTAATGAAGAGAAATTTTGTAAGTAAGGCCATCAATCTTCAGACGACAGGATGATGTACGACCCCAGCTATCAGCAGGGGGCACGTAAATTTTAGACAACCCTCAATGTTGACTAAATAATAAATGCATGTCATAAAATACAGAATTAATAAATTTCTTCTAATACCTAATATTAAGAACGAAGCTATTATATTTATTTATAACTAACTAATTGTTATTTTGTTATTGATGCAATAGACGTGTAGTGAAA
Source organism: Heliconius numata (assembly GCA_016802625.1). Taxonomy (NCBI): domain Eukaryota; kingdom Metazoa; phylum Arthropoda; class Insecta; order Lepidoptera; family Nymphalidae; genus Heliconius; species Heliconius numata. The sequence goes on from JAEBDU010012942.1 coordinate 15,753, forward strand.
GAGCATTAGGGTGTAAACGCGCTATGGTTGTGAGTTCATTCTTTACTAAGGGGAATGGTTACCTATATTGAATTTAAGCGTCTTAGCTACACATTTCTCTATTTAGAGAATAGAAGTCAAATAGAAGTTTGTAAAATATGATGAAACCGTCCCTTTCAAATTTTTATTTTAAAGGGACTTATTTCATTTTAAGGATGATTTGAGTTGTTAAATTATATTTCAACATTAATTTTACTTTAAATTAACTAAATAAATATTCCTTATATATAATTCTTCTTGAAAATAGGCCACCTAAGTAGGCTTTAATGTAAAATATGCATCACATAATAGTGAAGTGTGTTCGCTTCCGAACACAGTTTACCGCAAAATATTGGCATATAAAGTAAACTTTCTATCCTATCTACAAAGAGGATGTCAAGGTAATCCTTGTGAGAGCATGATAAAATATTTGTTTATAACCATGTCAAGTAGGAAAACATTGCTTGTGCAAACGTGATTGAATGGGGTTAGTTTAGAGAATGTCTGCTTTTGGATCTTCTTTTGTATGTTTTGAATTTTATTCTTTTACTTGTATTGTAATTTGAAAATGTATTATTTATGAAAGAAGCAAAGAGTGGTGTTGAGTTCCAGAAGTTCCAGAACTCAACACGCAATGTCTCAAGAATTCCGCTGAACAGTAGTTTTCCTGGTTTTCCTCTGCCTACCCTGCTGTAGAATATAGCGTTAAAACTTAAAATAAAAATGGAAAAAAAATAATATTAAAACCCTATGCACATTTCTCTAATAAAAAGCACAGCAAGGGTGATGAACACTGGCTATGAATATGCCACAGTGATTAAAATACATTATCGTCAAGGACTTATAGGAATATATTAGGAAGTATTATACAGAAGCATTAAGTATTAGACGTTTCATTAGGAATCCCAAATATTCTATGAGGATTACGTTCGTCGCTTCCATTAGTGCGACAATAGCTGCCGGCATAATCTGCGCTCATCTCATTAATTTTACACCTGTCTTCGTCGTCGGTTCAAAACTTTGAGGCACCTGGCTACTTATTTAGTATGGAATAATTTGTTTATTAGCTATTTTTGAAATAATAGTAGGGTATTCGAAATCTGTTGAGGGAATTACAGATTTTTTTTCTTACCTGCACACTGTCTTTCAGATATAGTAGGGTAGGCAGAGGGAAGCCAGGGTTAAGACACTGCGGTTGCGGTTTTTCCTGCATTGGATATTAATTGGAGGAATTCAACACCGCGCTTTTGCAGTGTTACCAGAGTTTAGAAACGAAATCTCTTGGGAATTGAACCCACAATCGTCGCGCTTACAGTCATATGATTAGCATCACCGCGCCACAACGTTCTTAATTAATGTTAAATATAAGTATATTCTTTCGAGTGGGACAATATAACCAAGTAGGAGAATGATAAGAGGAAAATAGAGTGATTAATTAACCCTTTCTATCTCAATTCCGAAAAATACAGAATAAAAATGTTAATTAAGGCTTTCACAAGTGTAGCTTCGTTGTATTTCTAATTTAATCATTTTTTCATATTTTTTATGTTCAATATGTTTTTTGAATTCGTTTGAATTAAAGAGACTGTGCTAAAATTTTGGAAATTTATATAATATACAGGAAAATACGTTATATTAAGCTTATAGCAATTTTCATAGATGTATTTCGAATATTTATTGAACTGAAGAAAATGAATAATATTTCTCTGCCAGAGTACTGTCACGACCAAACGCTGTTAGCGTCGACATAAAACAAGATACCTACTAAATAGATAGTAAATATAAAACTCAGTAACTTCTTAACGGTCGTAAGACTAAAATATAGAGCTTAAGAATTTTAATGTATCCCATCTTTGTAATGAGTCTAAGGATATAAAATAAAATATACTTCCAAAGAATATGTATATTAAAATTATTAATTATTATTATGTCTTCTTATTATTACAAGGAAGAAACAGGTTATCGTGGCGCAAAGAATCGACTTACACGCGTTGTGGAATCGATCTGCTGTCGAGAAAATAAGTTTAATTTTTCCTTTCTAGTAGGACGAAGAACTACTTTTTATAAGTGTAAACACTCGACAAAAGAGAACAAAGTGTTTTGACACTAGACACAAGCTATTGCTATCTAGTATCAAAACACTTCGTTCTCTTTTAATGCTAATTAAATATAAGCGCTTTACGAAGTAAAAGAAAAAAACTACCTAAGTCACTCTATTTTCACTATTTTATTTGATTTGGTTTATTTTTAATTTTACGTTGGTTAAAAAAATACTAATAGTGATTATATAAATATCTTAGCCTGAATCTCACAATATAAGCTTAAAAATATATTTGAGAATTGTTTCTACAGCTTTACAAAGTATCATTTAAATATAATACAGAAATTGATTATTTTCGTGCTTCAAAACATTTAACAAACTTTCCTTTATAAAGCCCAAATATAAACTTTATTCTTACCAACGATTCTAAGCATTAATAACGAAATTATTGAAAAGATATTTGAACTTTATGCCGGATTATCCGGCTCTAACGAAGAGATATAACCGGACGCGCTTCGACTGATAAGGAAACCGGATCTTGTATCCTAACGAACCATTAGTTACGTGCTTATCGATATTCGGGAAGCCAATGCCTTGTTTTCTAAAAGATTTACTATAAATATTAAATTATAATAAATTATTAAGTTTCTTAGTTGTAAGTTCATTTAAATATTTGAATAACAATATTTTTTTAAATATTTGAATTTAATATCTTTAATAGTTAGACATAGACATTATGTAGTTGTCTCTCTTAGCCTTGGTATATTAAAATTTGATTTAAAAATATAAAAGAAACCGTAAATCACACTCTTCGAATTAAAAGTACTGAAATACTGTAAAAAATATCCTGCTACGAGTACGTTTAAAGTTTTATATGGAATTTCGGTATACTGTAAGCTGCATATTTCGAGTTGAAACTTTTTTCAATAATATATCACGCTTAAGCTTAACAGCACGAGCTTAGCCCTCAGTTCTATAATATTTTGTATAACCTTAAATATATCATGGTAGTAGAAAAAGATTATAAAAAAATCCTGTTCTTATAAGTTAGGTTAAAAATTACCTGCAAAAATGGCTTTTAAGATATAAATAAAGTTATCAGTACATTATATATCTATATACTATTAAGAAAGCTATTACTACAGAACGTAAAGGAAGGTAAAGCATATAGAGTTCACACCCTTACTACATCCTGGATACACGAGGCCGCAGGATTAAATATCTCGTAAGTATGAAAGATATTGGCTTCTCGGTACTTAGTAGGGGGTTAGGTTAAAGTATGTGAAATATGAGATAAGATACTAAAAATATAAGAAGATATATCATATTTACCATAATAAGCTTTTCGTGTAGTCTGTTTTACATAAATTATGTAAGGTATTTTCTTTTTTGTTCGAATTTCATATTGTGTTTTTGTACTATTTCGTAAATAATATTAGTAGGTTATATTTAAAAGGATTTTTTTTGTTCTTTTATGTATATATTGTATTTCTTATTTTTTATGCCAAAGTTTGTCACCGTAGAGAGAAAGGGGAAATTATAGCCAAATAGTGTACATACATGTACACTATTTGGCTATAATTCTTCTGTAAGTATAAGTGTATATCTTCTTAAGTAAATTTTATCAACCAATTACTATATGATGTTGTTGATGTGATTAAATAATAATAATTAATATTGCTAATTATAAAAGTAAGTCGCTTTATTTTCTAACAAACAATGTAATATATATGTCATGACTCTCCGCGAAATTTCTGGGACATTGCGTGTTGAGTGGTAGAGCTCAACGCCGCGTTTCGTCTTGTTACCAGACCGAGGAAATGAAAATAATAAATAGTTATATCGGAGAAATGTCCCCAAGTGGGAATAGAATCCACAACCATCGTGCTTACAGTCAGGCCTCAAATTTTTAATATAAACATATATAAGTTGATATATTCATATTGCGATATTTTAATGATGCAACGAGAAACGACGCAGTCTTACCTTTGAAGGTTTCCACTTAAAGTAATTGCTTCGCCAGTAATGGCCAAGATGTGTCTATTTACTGGCATACTGTATATTAAAGTGTTCAACTTTTCATTCAACATTTAGAAGAATATTTTATTCATTTTCAAAATACACCTAAAATACTTCGTGAATTTATTTCGTACTGTATAATACTTAATTTAAGTTTCTTTTTTCAGCTTCACGTTGTATCCCGCATATAGCAGGGTAGGTACAGGGAACCTGGAAAAAACTTAGCGTTGACATGTTACATACTAATACACTATGTACTACATTTTGTTAAGTATTTATACACATTTTTACTTATATTCTACTCTTAAACTGAACTTACAAAAAATTAAAAAAAGAATAAATACAATGTCATTTGTCAATCAGTAAAACGTCATAGCAAAAAATTGCATCAGCAAATAAAACATGAATAAAACAATTTTAAATCACCTTTGAAAAGAAAACGAATTTGCCTCAAATCGATATTAGACTATTTTGATTTGTTTGATCTAGAATTCAACGGGATGACAGCATTAAAAAAATAATCAAAAGTATTAACATTTTCATTTCTTTACTCTAGCACTAAGGAGAAATCCCGCGTTGAATTCCGAATAATGTTTTAAAAAAATCTTCAGAAAGTGGAAAATGGAGTGTCTTACACACTAGGCTTCCTCTGTCTAGAGTAGACTTAATGCAGGATACAATGTGATTTTTCATTAACTTAATAGGCGCAATTCTTAGCAAATGATATTTTGGCTTCTTTTCTTTAACCCATATAGACCCGCCGTGCCCAAATGGGTACACCTACAAAAGTACCCTTGTTTTTTTTATATTTTTATTTTTATGCAGTTTATGTCTAGAATTGTAAAGATAAGTAGTATATCCTTATGTTGTAGCCGTAAAATCCAATTAAAAATTTTTGACAATCGTTCATTTCGTGCCTTTTGTAAAGCTGTTTCACGAAATCTGTAAAGGCAAAATGTAAGTATATTTATTTTTAAATTTTTCTTCTAAATATATTTGTTTTGGTACAAAACATACTTAAGTACTTAGTATTCTATGTAATATAATTACATTTGATTAGAAAAGAAGAGTCGTAATAGGACAAATTCAACTTTTACGATGCTGTCCCCAATTGGGGCCAATGGGCACATCAGAGGTCAATTTTTATGTTTTTATATGCATGTCCATCCAAAGTTCATAATGACTCTTAGGATATTTAGCGGTCGCAATGAATATAAGGGTCTTCAAGAAGCAATCGCAGTTGTAATTATTGAAAAAAAAGACTTTGGAGAGGTATATTTAGTTGCGCTGCCTCTAAAACCAGGTGTGGTAATCGACGAAGAAGAAGATGTAGATATACAAAGCACTGCTAATCTGCCTGCTTACTAATAGAAGCATTTATCAACCTTTTGCTAAGAGACGTAGAGGAACCGTAATCTTGAGCAACCCCGTTGGTGTAAAAGTGATCCAACTACGACTAATATACAAGGTCGTCTTGAGAAATTTAAGAATTGTTAAAAGATGAAACTCAGCAGTAAAGGATATGAAAAGAAAAACCGAGCCGATTTTGCCAAGCTGCTTTTACCAAGTTAACTAAATTTTATTAGTGCGAAGGTTTTACAGTGTGGTATGGGAGGGGTTGATCAGGCTGATCAATCTTTTTACCTATATAGCAATGCTGTACGTGGCAAAAAATGGTGGTGGGTTTTATCCACACATACATAGGATCTTGCTGTTGCAAATTCGCGGCACCTGCACTTGCTAACTAATATAAACAGGATAGATTAGCTTGATTTTTTCGTTACATCGCTCGTCACGATTTAAGAGACGAAAACATCAACGTATTTATGCGACCAGCAGCTTCTGCAGTACCAAGTCTGCAGCACCACGGGGTAGACCACTACTCCCAAAAATTTTGCTAGCAACTGAGACGTGCAATGTGCCATAAAAAAAACGCGTTGATAGTGTAAAAAGTGTTATAAAACATTTCGTGTCGCAAAAATAGTTTCGAAAATTTAGATACTATATGTGCCCATTGGCCCCATTTAAGGACGGCATTTTTTTTATATTTAAATAAAAAAATATTAATTTTTTTTTTACGTTTTTTATTTTCTTACATCGATATCTATCAATTATTACCGAAAAAACCTTTGATTTACTGCTAGTTTGGCTATGGGTCTAAATGGGTTAATGTAAGAATAATCTAACCAAAAGAAAGATAGAAAGAAAGCGTGTAATGAATCTATAATTGCCTTTCTTTTGCCTCGCGTAACATCTTGAGCTACAAGGGAAGTACTTCCGTTTATAAAAACAAAAATGTGACCTTGTTTTTCTAATTAGCTTCGTTAATGAAATGTTCTTTTGTATTAAATAAATAATATTTCGGAGTCTTGAATTTAATTACGCTGTTGGACATTTGATACAAGAAAAAATAATGAGGAAACGACGTAATATGTCTCGGAATAGACCTTTGAAAAATAAATTTGTTTTGAAAAATGTTATGTTTTATTATAATTATAATGTAATAGAGACCGATCGTAGCGCAGGGGCACTAAGTGCGACTGCAAAATCGACTGGTTGTAGGTTCGATCCCCATTCGAGGAAATTAAATATTTATTTACATTTATATTTTCAATTCTTCGCACTGGTGTAATGCCTCCAGAACTCCAGAACTGGGGAACGTAGTGTCTTAACACGATGTTCCCTCTGCCTACCCTCCTGTATGCAGGACACAGCGTGAACCTGAATAAAAATGTTTGAAAAAGAAAGAAATATTTAATAAAGAAAGAACAAAATATAAAATAATTTCAAATTTATAAAAGGTAGGTTGTTATTGAATATTACAGCAAAAGTTGAAGTCTTCGAGCACGTATTGTAGGACAGATGCTTAAAACTTTTCAAGCTGCATCGATTGAGAGGCGTACTTTAAAGAAGTAAGTATCTAAAAGCTTTTCCGAGGTTGTATTGAACTGTTGACAAGCCACTCGAAGACTGGAAAGGAAGGAAGCGTTTACTTTGGTGAGATGTCAAGTAAAACGTTCATCTGGGAAGTCGTGTTCTTAGGGTTCTATCTATAGGTTATGTGAGGCTATGCAAATTAACATTAATGTAATTTATTTTAGTTGTAGAATGTAAAAAAAATATGTACTAAAAAATATTTGAATCCAAAAATTTAAACTATTATAGCTATCTTTAAATTTTGGGTTAGTACTGAATAAGTTAAATAATACAAATAAATGATAATTTAATAAACATTTTATTTTAATCCAGATTATAAAGCGCTAAAAAATAAAAAATATTACTGTGGGGATATGGCAAAAGCAACTTATTTAAATTGACAGAAGCACATTATTTGAATTGACATTGACATTAACTCATAGCATCCAGATACTGTAAACACTGTTACCGGTCAACTTCCTTCGTGTGTTTTCCATACAACGTGACATTGGCGAAATGAATTGTGCTCAACTGGCACGCTCGAAACGCCATATATCAAGAATTCAATTCAATTCTGTAAACACTGCAGATTGTCGCTTTTTAAAACATTCTTTGAGTCTGTTATGTTACAGTGGTCTTCGTTGTTTACACCTTGAGCAGCTTACGTCAAAAAGGAAAAAATGAAAACTTATTTTTTTTATTGGTATTTACGTAGGTATAAAAGATTAATATGAAAATTAGAAAATATAATTAATTTTAAATGAAATTATTTAACTTCAATTCTTGAGACCAGCGAAAACTAATGTTCCTATACAGTCTAAAGGTTTATACAAACTAGATTGTGACTGTGGCTTACCATACATCGGTCAAACAAAGAGAAGCATCGGTCCGAGCCTTTACCCTGAAGGAACACATCTCCGATATCAAGAATGGGCATGTATCGAAGTCAGCTATGTGTGAGCACACTGGATAAACCCAGCCATTACATAAGGTTTGATAAGCCCCAAATCCTCGCTAAGGAAAATAGATATATTCCTGGAATGATCCGCTAGGCTATTAAAATACAAAATCATGGTAATTTCAATAGAGAGGTCGGCTGGAAGCTTTCTACCACCTGGAACCCACTTATAAAATCTTTGAAGTCTCAAACCCACCATACCAGAAGGCGAGATATAGTTAGCCCATTCTGCAGGAATCCATGGCAGAATGCGAATTAATAAATCGTCGACGGTAGTTTGATATAATAGAAGTTGACGTAATCAACTGACCACGGACTGCTGCAAAGTGTTCGAAACGTCGACTTAACGAAAAATGTTTAAAATTAAATATATATACACGATTAATCCGGTTAAATAATTTCATTTAAAATGTGTAATAATCGTGAACATTTTATTAAGAAAAAATAATATGTGTGTGTGTAGCGTGAAACTGTCTTCTGTAAGCAAAAGTAAAAGTGTTTAAGTGTTAGTGTAAGTGCTAAGTGTTTAAGTGTCAGTGCTAAGTGGAAAGTGTTAATAATAAAGTGATTTAAACAGTGAATGTTTATAATTGATCTACCCAGTGACGAGTGGCTTTCTTTATCTACGCTTCCCGAGTCGTTTACTCTCGACAACTAGAATGTCATCGAAAAAGACCAGATATGGGTCCAGAGGTATGTATATAATAGATTACTATATGATATCAGAAATGTTCCTAGTGTAAACGTTTTTAAATACAAATTAAGAAATGGTTAATCGAGAAATCATTTAATAGCTAAATATACGTTTAAATTAAGTTCTATTCTAATTCTGCCATTCCGTTGTTAATATTAATGCCATAGAATGATTTATTCAACGAAACCAATATAAACCTATGCAGTGTTTACCTGAAACACCGTTTTCACGTAACGAACAGGCTTCGTTGGATTTGTCATGCTTTAAAGCGCTCAATCCTATCGATAAGAGCATTACAGTGGGAAACAAAATGAAGCGCGCTCAGTTTAGGTATTTAGTATAGGGTATTCTAATACTTTAGATAGAATTGCAAGATTTTTATGTGCCATATGTTAGTAAATAGTAGTTTTGGGATAAGTATCATAATATAATATTTACGAGAAACTTGAAAATGGGAAACATAAGAATCTTACCGGCAACGAAGTTTTTTAACTAGTTTCCCATTTTTCCTCAGTCGTGTAAGTCTGACACTAGTATAATGCAATTGTCTGTTCCTGTTAGAACAGAAAACATTATTTTACTTATGATTGGGTACGTTTTCTCTGCCTACTAACATGAAAATCTCCGTAACATGAAAATCTCCGGGAAGATAGAGGCAAAAATGTAGAACGAATTAAAAAAATAGTGAAACATAAGTACTTCACTTAAGCTTAGCCGGAGCAACGAGTTCCTGGGTAAGTGTATTTTCTTCAATCTAAATACTAAAATACACAAGTCACATTTCTTTCCTTCTTTTATTTTAACTTGAGGGGACTGACGGAAAGTTTGTAGATTCAAATTACATTGTTATATTTATAAAAAGAGCCCGCTGCAGTGCAGGGGTACAAGCGTGCGACTCTAAACGTGACAGGTGGGTTCGATTCTTACTGGGGGAATGAATTTTTTTTTCATTACTCGCTCTGGTAACAAGACAACGCGCGGCGTTGAGTTACTCAACACACAATGCTTCGATAATTTGGTTAAAATTGGAGAACGGATGTGCCTTAATGGGAACTGAATGTCTTAAAACCAGGTTCCGTCTGCCTAATATATGTATGTGCGGGATACAGCGAAAAAAAATTACAAATGTTTTTCCAATTGTCAGTCAAAAATATTTAGAATTCTTTATCACACTAGGTTCCCTCTGCCACTCAGCTGAGAAAAACAACATGAAGCTAAAAAAATACATTATATTCTCCCATACTTAAAGGCATATAACATTACTTATTCATGATACATATAGCTTTACAGCTAATCTTAGATGTCCGATAAAACTGGTCACTCGTCCCCTACAAGCCGGCCTTGAACTGTAAGTTAGGGAAAGATCCCTCTATCCTCAAAGGCAGCTATTTGAATTGCTAATATTCGATGGCTATTTGAGTTTTGTATTCTGAAGAAACTTTATCTTTTCCTCTTTATTTACTTCTTACATTACAGTTTAGGGAATCTTATAAACAGGAAATATACAAGGGATAAAAAGGGATCAAACTTTAATAATCTACTAAATAAACTTTTGGAATATATGTTTTTGTATGTTTATACATTATTTTTATATCTTATACGTGATCTTGGCACAGTTGAGAAATATAAGGGTTATTGATTTAATTTTTTACACAAGGAAATTTTCATAATGTATAATGTTTTCGTTTACGGCCTGCTTTCATGAATAATTCAAGAATATAAATTTTATACTTTTCATTTTATTTCAAATACGGTACAATGAACATTTATTAAAAAATAAACATTCCCTCAGCCCATATTTAACGAGTACAATAATATACTGACTGATGTAAAACAAAGTCTGTATAAAACTGGTTAGTCTCTTTTTACGGTGAATTGAACTAAAAGGCTTTCAGGAGCAGACAGTGCCGGATGTGGCCGGAGCCGGTATTCCGGCTTTAGAAGCACCGGTTTTACATGCATTTTTTCTGGTGACCTCTTATACTTTATGGTTGTATAAATCTTGCTGATACAAAATTTTACGAATATATTTTTGCTAAGTAATTTTTTTAATTTATTTCACTTGTGGTTTTTTAAATTTTGTGTTTAGTGTATTTTTATAACTTTTATTGGTTCAAGTTGTTCTAAAGTCCGTTAAAATTTTTAATAATAAATGGGGAAAGCTGAGAATTAATATTTTTTTAGTATATTTATACAGATTTTCGTATTGTTACAAGGTGAACGGCCTAGCTTTAGGCTGTAAAATAGTCTCTTTACAGAGATCACTCAGCCTATGTAGGAGTAGGAGCTGGCTAGTCGCCTTGGTTTGACATGCAATCATATGCGCCACGGGTAACTTGGTGTTTCAATTTGTGTTTGGGCAGCTGTCTCCAAGGCGTGAAACAAAGTTACACAAGAGGGACCTGGAGGTAAGTTAGCTGCTGTACGCAAATGTTGCAGTGCTCATTCCATCATCAGAATAGAGTTGCAGGCATTACTTTTTTGATACAAAAGTGTGAAGGTCAGCTTAAATTATAAAATTTTACGACAGGTGGATGAAGTGATATATTTGGGAAGTATATTTATATAGTAGAGATGGTATGTACAAAAGAGACTTACTAGACTGACCTTCAATAACACAGTATCGATGTTACTGGGGGAAGTCACTTAAAATACGATAGATCTACTCAGCCAAGGATAAAAATAAGCAAAAACATATTGATTCTAGTATTTTTATAGTACCTAACTAATTTAAAATATTTTAATTAGGTTAAAATAGGACTTTGGAAAATTTATACTTTACTTAATTTAGTGTCATTATTGTTTGTTCGTAGACTAGGGATCGTTTGTACGCTACTATGACAAAGACTGGAATTTCTAATTACTAGTACTTCGTTGGTAGCTTATAATGATGAAGACGAATTTGATCTTTACCATGTCAATAAGTAATTAATTTTCGTTCAAAGGAATATTTTACCTACAACGATTTTTTTTATTTTTTTGAGTATATGCTAAGATCGAAAAGGAAATTGTAAAGGTGGAAAAGGTAGGTTTTCCCATGGGTTTTTTCTGTTTTTTAACCGTCACATATATTGGAAATATTTGTCTCTTAGTGCTCTAAATTACTGTTACAAAAAAGTGAAATTAAAGCAGCCAATTCGATTTCTATTCAAATGGAGCTAGGAAATGTTACAAAACTACAATTAGAACAAGGGTGCTTGTGTAAGCGATTAGGATAATTTTCGTAAAAGCAAGTTGGCTCCATGTTTAAAGTGCCATTTCAAATTATTTCTATGTGAAGATCTTTTTGGTGTTTCAAAAAAAAATCTGTCAAAACATATTAAAAGTAACATAATAAAATAAAAATAAATAGTTATAAAGACTCGTAGAACATAAAAAAAAAATATATAAATAATAATATAAATAAATTTTTATTCATACTTTAAACCTACCTGAATATATTTTTTGTATATTAAATTTTTGAAGCTCTTTTAAATTTAAAAATTCTGAAAAAGCTTCAATAGGATAGGTCAGTTTAAATTATGCAATACCTGGTCAGCCACAGTGGGCCCATAATTTAAATGCATGCCGCTGACAGAACGGTGCTTACTATAAAATATTACTTACAATAGCTAAGTAATAATTTTGCGGCAACTAGCCTCTATTTGTACTCAAAAGGGAATTAACTCTCAATCTCGAAGTTTCAACTCATGTTTTATTCATATATCCCAGATTAGGTCCGGGTTCATTCATGTTTCAGAAAGTTTTGGGAAAAGTTATTATTGTTGATGTTTTCTTTAATTTGCCTTAGGCCATCTATTTTCCCGAATATAGCAGGGTTGACAGTGGGAACGTAGTGTTCTGACACTCCTTTCCTTACTATATGCCGAAATTTTAAAGCGTTGCGTATTGAGAGGCGGAAATCACGTTTTTATCTTAATACCTGAACGCAGAAATAAAAAGGAGGAATTATTAATGAATAATAATTCATTCCACCGAATGGAACTGGAACCCGCGCGTGACGCATTACATCCACGGGCCTGTGTCATTGGGCCACGACGGCGTCGAAGCTTCAATTCATGTATATTAGGATATAGTTTGAGGATTATGTCTTTGTTCATTCCAATCAAACTGTATTTGGGGAAGTAAAAAAGTAGAATATAATTAAGAGTTTCTTTTTATACACCATATGATGAGATGTCTTGCGCCATCGAAAATGGTAACCCATTGCTCATCTTGAGGTTTTTAAACGTTTCATAAAAATAAAAATATACTAACTGTAAAGTGATTTAATTACAGTGCTAGCATTTTAATGCTATTTATTTTAATAAAACTAAAAATATTTTAAACTTCAAATGTAATAACATTCCCGATACAATTCCCAATATATTTTGTCCAAAGAATTTCTCATTTATTACGTCAAATAAGTTAATTGTTCAGAGCGGGCAAGAGCAGCGTTCAGGAAGCCGGATATCCGGTCTTAGTATTGCAGCAAAAGTGGCCAACGAAGTATGTTGAGAAATTCAACTACTGCAAGGATTTATATTTATTTTATATTTTGTAGCAACGATTTCTTGAACTATTCAATATAATATATTATGATGTATATATCTTGCTATTGTATTAAAAAAATGTAACTGTGCTGAATTATAAGCCAAATAAAATATAATATTCTATATATGTAGATAATATATAATAAATACTAGTGGACCCGAACGCGGCTACGCCCGCTTGAATTATACGAATATTTATTAAATATATTTATGAAATTATTTTCAGTTTTCAATAGAGAGATGCGTTAAGCAAGCTCATTTTGGGTGACGTTGACGGTGACGAACAACAAATTTTGCAAATCGTTGCTTAGCAACGGTCGCGTAGCGACGGTTGTTATTAACATGGCGGAATAAATTGCATGTCAAATTAATAAATATTTTAATATATTGGTATATATCGATAATGTTACAAATATGAGAAAAAAAGTATCCTATGTTCATCCCGAGACCCTCAAGTATCTCTATATGAGTATTTTATCATAATTAAATTAGCGGTTTGGCCCTGATTGCGTAAAAGACAGACAGACAGACAAAGTTACTTTTGAATTTATAATATAGGTATGGATCGTGAATTGCTAATAAAATGCATTTTTATATGACAAATAAATTAAATATATATTTATCTTTCTATTCTTCGTGATATTGTATATATTTATATAAATATTATATTTTAATAGAGAAACTAAAATTCATTTAAAATACGCTCACATCGTTGGTTTGCGTCACATTTTATATTTAACGATAGTGCCAAAGTTAGATTAAAGCACCTAACATAAAGTTTATGTCCCAAGACAAGGACACGTTCCATCCTGCAGTGCTTGGCTCTTTTCCAGTCATTGCTTACGAGTATAGTAAAACCATGTTCGGATAGCTTTAACAGTTCATAAAAAAATATATCAGCCACATTTTATAAGGTTAGTTATCTTTCACATAGCAGGGTAGGTAGAGGGAACCTGGGAACCTGTTATATAATACTGCGTTCCCATTGAACGCTTTCGTTCTCCACTTTCTTTTTGTCCACTGAATTGTGTGGCATTGCTTGTTGAATGACGAAGCTCTACGTTACGTTTAGCCTTCATGCAGAGCGAGGAAAAAATAATTAAATATTTCGTTTGTTCGAGTGGGAATCGAACCTACAGCTGTCGTGCTTACAGCCACACGGTTTTTACACCTGCACCACGACTGGCATGTATATTATTGTTATATTTATATGTAATTTTACAAATAAGTTAACCTAGACGAGTCTAGATCAAGCTCTAGTTCGAATGAAATTTCATTACGGAGAGCTTCACTAAAACCTGACATACTCAACATTACAAGAATTTCGCTCAACAAGAGATAAGATAATCGATATACAACGTTATACTTATTCCTATGTTTCATTTCAGACGATAACAGTCGCAATCGTAAAAATTTACGAGATTTTAACGGTCTTACATACATACATACAGCTTCTGTATATAGTTGATACTGTAATAGCTGTTTGTTGTATATCTTTGAGGTGAGTAGTATTTGATAGCGACAGGTTGTGACTTCGATTTCCACTGTAGGAAAATAAATATTTAATATTTTCACTTCTTCGCTCTCAATGAGTTCCGCCTACTCGGCATACTTCATCACACAATGCCTCCGCCGAAAATAGGAAATAGAAGTGTCTTTATGACAACGAAGTGTTTCAACACTAGGTTCCCAGGTTCCCTCTGCTTAACCTGCTTTGCGCCTGAATCAGCGTAAATCTATATTGTTATGTGTATATATACACTAACTAAAAATTTTAATCTTTGATATAAATTTGCATCACGTTTTTAGTTTTACGATAGTGCCAAAGTTAGATTTCTCTTGGTTTATTTGGAGTCAAGCACAGCTTATTCTGGCAGGACTTGGCACCTATCCCTGAACGGACATGATCTGTTTTTTTAGTATTCTGTTAAAGTGTCATTGGCATCGTTACTTGCTCGGTGGACGTTTCAGGGCAAACATTTCGGCATGAAATATTTTCGACTGAGTTTCGGACAGCTCTACAAATTATGATTTATGTTCTTTATGTTCGTATGAACTCTGTTTCTGTCAAAGCTATAGATATAGAGCGTATATAGTAGAGTCAATGCTCAAAACTCTATGTGAGTTATTCGTATAGTCTCAATTTTTCATTGTTAGTTATTGTTGTTTTTGTTTTCTTGTTATAAAGCTAGCGCTACGATTTCGTAGCGTTATAATTTAATTACTTGTTTTTGTGAAGTAATTAACTCTATGTAGGAAAAGTGATATTTTAATTAAAATTTAACTAATTATGGGTTTTGAGAATTGTTTTTATTGCAAAAAGTTTATTTTATAAATAAAATAAACTATTATTTATTTAAGACATAAGAAATTCTTATGCTGTGATTGTTTTTGTACAGTTTTTTTTGCTATATAGATTTTTAAGGTTTAGATTATTACTTAGGTAAAAAAAACTACCAAGATAGATAGATATAGATAGATAAAAATAGATAAAATACTAAAATCTAGAAACAATACAAACATTAACACTAGTATAATAGAAATGGATCTGTTGTAGCGCAGTTGCGGCGAGGGACAGAATTGGATAATTTGGAATTGTCTCGCCGCCGACTGCTGTTCTCCTAAAACGTGACTTGCATAGCACTCTACGTATGTCGCCTGAATATAGATACACAGACAGACAATACCGTTTAGTAATGTGTATTTATTTATATGTATATTTATATATAGATTCTTTGTGAAAATAATATGAATCAAATTAGTTCATCTATCTATATATAAAATCGAAAGGTCACTCACTCATCACGAAATTTCAGAAACTACAAGTGCTAGGAATCTCAAATTTTGCATAGAAGTTATTTATAGGACGTAGGCGCTCGCTAAGACGGGAATTTGCAATATTCGACTTATAAGGGGTTGTTTTTGGGGTTGAAAATTTGTATGAAACTTCGTTGCTACAAACGCTAGGAGTCTCAAATTTTACATGGACATCACTTATACGACGTAGGCACTCATGGAGACAGAAATTAATAATAACATAGTTCACGCAGGCGAAGCCACGGGCGGGCCGCTAGTTTTATTATATATCCGTTTTATCATGAAGTTATCCGACAGAGAACCAATGCTATCGACATAGCCCGAAGGATTAGCAGGCTGAAGTGGCAACCGTTGGTGTAAGCGCGTTCTAGAGTGGAGACCACGCTTCGGTAAGCGTAATGTAGGACGTCCTCCAGCTAGATGGGGTGACGATATTCGCAAAGTGGTGGGCAGCGGCTGGATGCGAAGAGTTGAAAATCGAGCTCAGTGGCGTGCCATTGGAGAGGCCTATGTCCAGTAGTGGACGAGGACAGCCTGATGATGACATTATATATTTAATTTAAAAATGTTGAAATTCTGAAAATAGATATAATTATTTTTGCATTTTAAATGTCCTTTCATTTATAATTTTTCAAATTATGGTTTTGTACAGGACCTAAGTAGCGGCAATATGATTAAAATAAATAATTATATATAAATCATATGCATTTATTACTGTGGAAGCGTGGTATTGTAGTTGTAGAAGTAAATTATATTTATTTCATTTTTCTTAGGAATTGACTTAGCTGTCCTTTGTAGATAGTTAAAATTTAACATAAAGTATTTTAAAATGCAATGCTTTCAATCAAATAAATTATTCAATTACTTTTGTATGTATAACAAACATTTTATCTTCTCTTTTTGTTACTGTTTCAGCTGAAATTAATCACGACATTATGGTACTTAATTTACATATACGAGTTTCGTTAATATTAATGCAAAAAAGCCAGTTATATTCAAGTTAATAAGAAAAATATATTTACACAATGAAAAATAAAATATAAAGTACAATATTTTATGAAAGATTTATATACAAAATAAATAATAATATATTAAAATGTCCGTGTCACTATATTAAATTTCACAACGTGTTATTTCAATTACAATTACGAAGCTACATTCATTAAAATTAAGTGCATACATTATTTTACGTAACCTACTTCTACATAAAAAATGTAAAAATTTAATTAAATTAAATCAGCTTCACGCTGTGTTCCGCACACAGACAAACAGAGAGAACGTAGTGCTAAGACACTACGTTCCCCGCTTCTCGCCGGATTTTTGAGAGACATTGTGCGTTGAGTAGCGTATCTCAAAGCCGCATTTTTGCCTTGGTGCCAAATGTTATTAATAAATAATAATTCACTTCCCCGAGTGGGAATCGAACTCACAACCGTCGCGTTACACCCACACCCTTGTACCCTTAAACCATGACAGGCAAAAATGTAGTTTCATATTATATAAATGTGTCAGCAAAAACCTGAGTTGTAATACAAGTCACGTTTCGAGTGAACAACAGCTATCCCGTGGGATGATTCTAAATGATCGTTCTTCAGCGACACCGCGTCGCTGATAGCTTTACGCCAACCCATTCTTCTAAATTAACTGCTATTATGGTTACTTTAAAAGAAAAGAGTATAAAATGTAAAATATCACATACAAAATAGTAGTCATTGGAATTAAATTTGAATATAAATCGTTTATGGTAATAATTGAATCCAATAGTTTTGTTTATGAGAATACGTTTTTACCGATTTTTGTGGTATTGGTACGTTCTTGGAAGAGTATGATGACTCACAGAGCCCTAACATAGACGCTAACCGAAGGCTTGTTCCACGAATCCAATTAGCATGGCGAACTACAGAACACGCAATACTTGGTTTTTCTGTGACAGATTGTCTCTGACATTTGAATATGATGCGATAGATGCGTGGGAATCGAACCCATAACTGTCGCTATTACAGTCTCATGTTTGTGCCTTACCTTCACGACTGCCTAAATTAATTCTAAATAAATTAAATGTTTTAATCAGCAGATTAATGTATTTAACTTATATATAAAAAATATTTGAAATATTTGAGTTTACTATAAGGTCAAAATTAAAACGTAGATGAATATTATAACAAAAAAAGTTTAAATTACTCTGTAAAACTTTTACCTCATTGTTCCGTTTTGCATGCATACCTCATAATTTGCCTGGCGGCGTCGGTCACGTAAATAAATAATAGATGTAACGGTCGTACTACGGTACCTGTCGTGGTAAGTAATTACTTAACATAGAAGTGTTGCTATATTCCTTTTTTTGTAATTAAAATGTATTACAGTAGTAGCGTAGTAGCATGTCATAGAATAAATTTATAATTTTGCAGGGTAGACTCAAATGCTTTAAATTATAACTTTAATCTTTTGTGGGTTTGATATCCGCTTGGAGGAATTAGTGTATTTGATTTTTATAGTGCTTGAGTTGCAGTATTCTGGGTGTAACAAATTACTTACTTCTACAATCTTTTCATTATTATATTTATTTCACTTTTATAGTAGAACACTCGTTAATATTATTTAAAAATTGTAAAAAAATATTATAAGTATACATTTTTAATTACTTTTGCAAATTAATGATTTAGAACAAAATGTATTTTTTTAATGTAAACTAAGTGTAAATTAATTCTTGTGATAGGTGGCATGCAGTACAAACTGTAGAACGTTAAATAACTTAAAAATAATAATAGAAAGTAAATAGTATCTTAAAGTTTCTTTTACATTTGAAAGATACTCTAAAACGAATATGAGACCTACATGAGAAGATAATTTTATTGGGTGTAATTCCGTAGAGTTTATCTCCGAACCTTACGGGACTCATTAGACTTTGATTTATAGGTGAAAATTGTAAATTTATTACGTGTATATTCCGCAGTTAATGGCTTAGGCCATTCTGCGGTTTAACGCAAAACTAAAATTCCGGATTAAAGTTACCAGATAACCATTATTAACGGTTATGGTGAAAATAACACCGAATTTCCATATAAAATTGGTTTTGTTATTAAGTTTTACGTTATTTAAAATCAGTGAAAAACATATTCTACTCAAATGTTTTCAGGAGTTAAAGAGTAAAAGGGGCATGGTGACAGTTCTGAGTTCGAATCCTATTCAAATAATTGGCAAAAGAATAGCTAGTTCAAAGTTATTAATGCACAAACTTAAGAACTTAACTCCTGGAAGTTGAATTGAACCAGGTTTCTTTCATCTCATAAGCAATTTTCAAGGAATTCCTAACAGAAGACACAAGTTTATTTCGGCATTCGTCAACGTTTTCCTGAGAAAGATTTACGTGGCTAGAGTATACGGTATTCATTGGAAAACTGGAATCCTCTAGCATCACTGATTTGCAGAAGAACAGAAATCCAAAGTCTGGGTAATAGTTGCTAGATATCTTCTATTTGTTCACTTTATCTATTCAAAGAAATAGGCAAGATTAGCTAATATTTGTGCGCATTAGTGTTTGTGTTGAAGTTTTGAAAAATATATATTTATATAAAAATAGCTGTTATAGTTTAAAAACGTTAATAAAACATGGCTTTTTTTAAATTTATTTATATAATTTAAAGTCTGGAACCCTGCCCGTACATAAAAGTCACTTGAAAATTTTGCCAAATGTAAAAACCCGGTAACTTTCGAGGGGAATAATTATGGTGGCGGCTGACAAACGGCCGCAGTTTTAATTAAAGACTATTTAAACTTTACATTAAACTTAACCACTTTTTAAATATACGAGTACATACGTAGAGGCACTAAGCTGTAATAAGTATACGCTTTTAAATATGTTGTTGGAGGATCATCGTCTTCACTTATTTTAAGAAATGAAGAATCGTACAGAATAATTTAAAATATATAAGCAAAAGTGGCCAAATGCAAGTTGGAGGGTTCCGTGCCAATTTCCAAAAATTTTTGCCGGGAAGTACAATTTATAAAGGTTTGACAAAGTTAAGTTTGTTGGTAATGAATGATTTTATACATAAAAATAAACAAATTTTAACTTTTTGGTTTTTATCCTTTATTGGTACTCTACTGTTCTCACTTCTCACCAAATTTTATAATTGTAGGTCCACGGGTTCCGATGATCCATCCAAAAAACGATGCACAAACACTCGTATTATTTGATTGCGTTGACTTAGAAGCTTCATTTTTTCTGTGCTGGATTGTAGACCTGAATATTTGGTATTAATTTCAGATTGACTACGCAATATCGAGATAAATTCTCTTGATAGATGGACAACAAAGTGGCCCTATTAGTGTTCCATTTTTTTTCCCTTTTGAGGTACCCTAAAAATATATTATCAAAAAAATATAAAAATATTTTTACTTCATATTTTATTGCAAACTAAAAACATTTTACTTTATACACTAAATATTTTTTTTGTATACACTAAAAAAATTTTAATTATTTCCCATTCAAATTGTGGCTATTTGAAAAAACTGAGCGTTCCTAACAAATGTAAAAAGTCATCCCGGCGAATAACTTTTTCAGTTCCACCCATCAATCACTCAGCTATTCCGCCTTTGAGCTAGTAATCCATACGTTTATACAGAGATTGCACTAAAATTTTGCGATATTTTTGATTTGAACGAGAGGGTTTCTACTTGGCTTATAAATAAGAAAACATTCAGTAAAATTTTACATATTTTTTAACACCCTTTATTTGGTCGAACCTGTAACTGATTATGTAATATAATCTTACAATCTGAATTACACGCATTTTTAAACGACTACCTAATGAAACTTGGTAATTTAATATTATGGTAACATCGAGCTGGTATGATGATGGAATTGGAAGATGCCTATTAGTAATAATATCTCGCATGTACTCATTACATTCGTCTTATTCATATATTCAATAAATTCTCAATATTCTTAGCTCCCATATTACTCTAGCTGAGTAGCGATTAACGAAATTTCTTAACACCAAATTAATTTAATTTTAATAAATACAAATAAAACATGTAAATACATGCTTATCTTATAACTTACAATTTATTATAAGGAAACAAAAATTTTATTTTCATATTTTTAGTTTCTTAACGTAACTTTATGAAGCAAATCATTTTAATTTGAAAGTGGAGATTTACCAAAAACTTTAGGATGTGGTTTTTAGAGTGTGAATGTAAACTTCGTAGCCGTCGCGTCGTTACGGAACCTATCTTGATATTTATCTTTAGATAACTTTACTAATGAAAATTTAATTATAATTTATGAAAATTGGAAATATATAATATGCTTAGAACAAAAGTTTATTGTTAGCTGAACTTAATGGCTATTATGACTTTCAAACAAGAAATAATATAGTATATAAGAGTATAGAAATTGTTTACATAGCAATATAATACTACTTGCGACAATTTTTAAGAAATTATTTTATTTCCATAGCCATCTTACTCGATGAATGTTTATTTAAATTTTAAATGTTAATAAACCTATATGTTAATTTTTCATACTTTTTTAATCTAAATTTAAATTGCTACACATAAAAGAAATACATTATAAGATCCAATTATAATTTAATTTAAATAGAAGAAGTACTATGTATTACATTTTATTTATGAATCTATAGAACTTTGAATTAAATGTATGTATGTTTGTACATTGTATATACAAATAGGCATTGTTCCTGTTCAGGACAGACCGCACAAACTCCTAAATGTGTCTATAAATATTTTATAGAATGTCGATGCGATAGGTTGTCGATGTACTCACATAGAATACTATATTTGAGTTTATAGTATACGTATACTTATTAATATAGATTTAGCTCATAATGTAAAGATTTTATTTCTATAAATAATCCTAATAAAAAAAAAATACAGTCGAATTGATAACCTCCTTATCTTACAGAAGTCGGTTAAAAATGGAAACAATAGAACAAGATTTCTCAACTACACAAAAATGGTGTTCTTTTAATTTTGCTTAAAATATCATACGAACACCAAAGAAAGAAAAAAACCTTTTAAATTTCAGCATTTCATATGTATATATATGTGAATAATAAAAGCTTCATATAATATAATACTTATACATTTAAGTTTGCCGATACTTTAAAATGTAAGCAACTTTTATACATAATGGTTTAGTGATATTATTGTTGAGCGCGATATGAAAGCTATTGAAAAGATAATAGTGTATCGATTTCCCATTTGTATACAACGCAACGGGCGAAGTTGTAAAAATTTACGAGGATTCATCGAGCTTAAATGCCTAGTTTGTACAATGGTCGTTATTTAAACATTATTAAAATACTATTGAAGTTTCTATAGTGTTATTTGCAACACTTCGAATGCTAGTATAAACTAAAACTTCTTTGAGAGCCATTTCTGAAAAGTTTCTCTTTTATACATTGAAAATTTCCGTGCACAGTTTGGCGACGATCCAGGCGGACCTAGAACACATTAGAAAAATGTCATCTTCAAGAAATATTATCTTCAAGCACAACACATACATACTTATATGTGAAAGTATCTAATATACATATAATTTGTATATTACATTTAATAGGTGTAAATATTAATATGTTTAATATTTCAGGTATATTGTTCCCCAAATTTGAAACATATTAATATTTAGAATACAATTAATACTTAATTAATATGAAAGTAATTTAATATTATAATTTATGTATATAATTTTTCATTGTAAAATTCATCATCATCATCATCATCATCATCATCAGCCTGTCCTCGTCCACTGCAGGACATAGGCCTCTCCAATGGCACTCCACTGAGCTCGATCTTCAGCTCTTCGCATCCAGCCGCTGCCCGCTACTTTGCGAATACCGTCACCCCATCTAGCTGGAGGACGTCCTACATTACGCTTGCCGAGGCGTGGTCTCCACTCTAGAACGCGCTTACCCCAACGGTCATCGGTTCTGCGGCAAATGTGACCAGCCCATTGCCACTTCAGCCTGCTAATCCTTTGGGCTATGTCGATAACATTGGTTCTCTGTCGGATAACTTCATTTCGAATTCGATCCTTCAGAGATACTCCAAGCATAGCCCTAAAACTAAAATATTGTAAAATTAACTTAATATATAAAAGCAACTGTTCATAACAATTATACTTATTACATCAAATAATTATTGAAAAACTCTAAAATATAAACTATGGAGTGATATATCATTAAGTTCTTAGAATGTGAATCACTATTTAAAATCATCAAAAAGTTCTATTTCATGGAATTCTTAAATAATCAAATAGTTATTTTCCCTGAATATATGACCTGCGTATCGTAGGTTGAAAATGCAGATTTATAAGATATCCATTTCACAGTTGGATAAGAGTAAATTTGGGTTAACCGCACTACTAAAATAATGGGAATGCGACAAAACGACCAAATGTGGCTTTCGGTTGCTTAAATTAGTTCTCCTTTGTACTTTGAAATGCTAACTCTAGTGTTCTTTTTAGACACTAATCGTATGTTTGAAACCTTACAATTTATATGTTTTTGCATAAATTCTTAAGATTACTTAACACAATATGTTTTTTTTTTATTATTTTAACTATAATAACTGTTAGAAACTAAAAACATTTTGTGTTAAACTAAGTAATGAAATAATTTCAGGTTGACGCTGTATCCCATACACAGTAGGGTAGGCAAAGGGAACCTACTCTTAAGACACTTCGAAATTAATCAAAATTTCTTTTAAATATGTAAATATTAAGGAGAAACGTCAAATGTTTTGTTTAATAAAATTTAATTTACGTAGATTGGATATTGAATCTCATTTAATTACAATTCCTTTTTGGTCTTAATGACAATTATAATTTTAATCATCTCTAAGCCAGAAATGAAAGATGGTTTCATCTTTATGTATTTTTCAATAAAAAACAATTAAAAGGCCAGTTGTAGCACACAGGCACAAGCGTGTGATTGTAGGCGCGACAGATTGTAGGTTCGATTCCCGCTCGGGGAAATGAATTAATTAATTTAATAATTTTATTTTTTCGCTCTAGAGTCGAGGTAAAGCGTGGCGTTGAGTTCCGCTAATCAACACGCAACACATTTTGGGTACGACGGGAAACAGGCAGCATGAAACTAAAAAAAATCGAATTGAATTCATATTGTTTCTTTGTCATCATAAAATTCTATAGTAAGTGAAAATAACGGCTGTGTCGACGAAAATTCAATTCGGGATGCGGTCATCAGTGGTAATCAGGTTGGCAGAATTGAAATACGAGATCAGAGTTCCAGGTCCCGACCCTTGTCAAATCAGTATTCGCAGGCAGGTACAGGTATACCTCAAATTATTTACGACCGACTCACTGCTATGAAATTTTTTATCGCCACCATAAATCTTTATTAGGAGGAAGAAAAAGTTCTTGCGTGTTCATTGCTCATCTAGACTGTGTATTGGTTTATTAATTTACACAAAATGAGAATTGTTTTTTTGTATTTAATTGTTTTAAATGTTTATATTTAATTGTTTTTAAAACAACCTTTACCTACTAAACCTAAACTATGTATGACCTAGCTCGTATATATAGATCCATAGAGAGTACGAAATAAGACCAAATCTTCTTTTTATTCCAGGTAGGCAGAGGGAACTTAGTGTTAAGACACTCCGTTCCTATTAAGACAGTTCCAATCCTCACTTTCCGTTGCTTTCTCGAGGCATTGCGTGTTGAGTGGCGGAACTTAACGCCGCGCTTTATGGTATCTTTTAACAGTCATTCGCTTGTGCCCCAACGCCATGACTACAAAGAATTACATTTCAAAGATTATCAGAAAATTTTTTTACAAGGATTCTCTAAAATAGATTCGAACCTACAACCATCACGGTTATTGAAAACATCCTCACATCACAAAACCTAAGGGACATTATTTTTCAATATTTAAAAACAACCCGACTAACAGCTATGCTTTATTTCTAGTAACACAGTTTCCATAATTGTTCTACCTTCCAACTGGAAAACTGCCAGCAAATAAAAAGCTGGTGAAGTGTTGTGTTCCCGGAAACCATTTTACTAAAATAATTCCGCTCTGGAAATACGACCTTAATTAAAATCAAAATATACTTTCCCTTAGCAATTGCACTGCGGTGATTAGTTTAGTCACTGTAAAGTTTGAATAAAGCAATCGCCATACTGAGTGGATAAATTCTCTAAATTGCTTTTCATTGTTTCTTTTTTCTAGTTATTTAGTACAATGGAGTTTACAATGTTGTTTTTATTTAAAATAAATGTTGAAATTAGTGTAGATGCATCTTGTCTTCGTATAGGTTTGTTATAATTTCCGGCCATTCGTAGCGCAGTGACTCTAAACGGGCTCTAAACTGGTAGTGGGTTCAATCCCTACTAGAGGAAATCTTAATTTTCATCGCCGGTCGACAAAGTGCCAGAATTCGGTGGAATGGATTACCCTGCTGTGTACGATATATAGCGGGAATGTTTTTTTATGATATAATTTACTACATCTTAGTTTCAATAATTAAGTGAGCCAAACAATATGTAATGCCTAATTATTCCGTCGTTAGCTTTTTAATCTTGTTACATTATGGTATTATATTAGAAAATAAAATACAAAAAATACTTCGTAATTGCGCAACGGTTGTTGCTAAATAACCAATAACCAGTCATAGAAGCAATAACGACGCCAAAGATTTTTTACGAAAAAGTAATCTTAATAGCCATAATTTATTTATGACGTCATTTCGCAGCAGTCGGATATATCACACAAATTGCCGTATTCCCTGCCCTTGCATATTTCATGAGAGATCTATAGGATGATTTCTCCATCTCACGGGCTGGGATGAGCATTGTATCCGTTTATCTAGGATAGAATTTATGAATATGTATGAAGCAACACATATGCGTAGCGAATAATAAGTACAAACAACAATATTTGAATAATAAATTCAATTTCGAAATAGGTTGCTGAGGCCTAAATTATGTTGTTCATATAGCTGGATTTAGTTTGTACTATGAAGGAAAAACATTTTTCAGTCTTGTTATTATTACTGTAAATTAAGTAAAGTAAGTAAATAAAGTATAGTTTAATATATATGTTGTAAATAAAATATGATATTTTGGTCGGGTCTCTATCTGGGACGGTCTCTTCGATAAGTATCACAAGAAGTAATGGTTGTACATTTTAATGTCATGAAATAAGGTCTACGGTAACACAATCTGTTTATTAGGTTTATTGCAGTATTTTTTTAACTTCATGCTGTAACTCGCACATAACAGAGTAGGCAAAGGGAACCTGGGAACCTAATGTTAAGACACTGCGTTCCCATTGAATCACTTCGTTCCCCACTTTCTGCCGAATTCTAGAGTCATTGCGTGTTGAGTGACGGATTATTATAGGTTATTTAATTAAATATTTTTCGTTCACATGTCTTTTTACCTCAGAAATCGTGAAATACGCAAGGAAACCAATACAAACACCTACACTTAAATCTATACTTGGTGTGTAACACTTGTTTACACAGTCTCAAGTACAGCGCCGAGCTTTTCTCCCTGTAACCGGGTATTTAGAAATTACTTCTGCTATTTCGTTATTTACATACCCATCTATAGAGACACCATTTTATAATATTTATAAGATAGATAGATAAATTAAATTTAAGAACCTCCTCGATTAGGAATTGAATCCACAACATTTACATGCGTTCTATAATAACTAAGCTACGGTACCATTACATAAAATTTAATATTTTAGTATGAAATATAGTTTAATTTGAAAATAAAACTTTGTTTGTACCAATTACAAATTTCTAATTAGCTTCCATTTAGCCAAGTTAATCAAATGCAGTGTTTATGTTTATGCATTGCCTTTGTCCACACATAGGCCAGATATTGGTAACAGTATCGTTTTCTATGCAAATTATATAGGTGATTGCATTATAAGTGACGACTCAGACAGCAATTTGAAGATTTGGCTTTAGAATACTACCCCTTAATCCTAGAAGGTGTGGCTGTAGGTTGTAGGTTCGATTCCCGTTCGAGGAAATGAAATATTTAATATCTTTATTTCTGCGCTCTAGTGCCTAGTGCGACGTAGAGTTCTGCCAGTCAACAAGCAGTAGCTCCAGAATTCGGCAGAGTGAAAGTGAAGTGTCTTAACACTAGGCTCCCTTTGCCTACCCTGCTATATACGCGGGAACCTGTAACGCGTGAAACTGTATAATATTTAGAACTAATGGACCCGAACGCGGCTACGCCCGCTTGAACTATACGAATATTTATTAAATATATTTATGAAATTATTTTCAATTTTCAATAGAGAGATGCGTTAAGCAAGCTCATTTTGGGTGACGTTTTCTAACAACAAACTCGTTGCTTAGCAACGACGGTTGTTATTAACATGGCGAAACAAATTGCAAGTCAAATTAATAAGGCTTTTATTATATTGGTATATATCGAAAATATTACAAATATGAGAAAAAAAAGTATCCTATGTTCATCCCGAGACCCTCAAGTATCTCTATATGAGTATTTTATCACAATTAAATTAGCGGTTTGGCCCTGATTGCGTAAAAGATAGACAGACAAACAGACAGACGGACAGACAGAGTTACTTTCGAATTTATAATATAGGTATGGATAGTAACTGTAAATATATGATATACAATTTATAACGTTTATAACTTTCAACAAAAATTTATAACTTTCGTTAAAATTAGTTGGGAAACTAATATTGTAGTATCATATTTTGTATAACACAGCCTCATTTATTACCAGTTCCATGGAAAGCTTTTATGGTACAGAGACAATTTACATTGTAAATGTTGTAATTAACTATGAAAATTATTATTGCGTGTACAGTTTGTAATTATATCATTAATTTTAATTGGATTGAATGATTTCTAGTAGGTACGATAATAAATATAAAAGATTTTTGATTATTGTATAGTTATTTAAAAATAAATATATCTATATATAATATATATCTATCTATATAAAATATATCTATAAAACGTAAAATTCCGTTTATTCCGTATGAACTTCGGAAAATAGAGTATTTTCTTTCCTAGTGCTCCTCTACACTCTCCAACGAGCATATACGTAAAATCTTCTGTGCTCAGTACTTTTGGGTGCCTAATCTACCAAGTTCAGCGTTTACCCTTATAAATAAACCAATACAGGCCACCGTGGTCTGCACCACGTGGTCTGTGCCTCTGCTGGCACAAGCGTGTGATCCGCCCCTGAGTTAGTTCTTCGGCTTTTCCCATCCAACAGTCGCGTCGTCAGCCACTTAGATTCGTATCTATGAACGCTTTTAAGTCTAATATCAATCTTAAGATGCTGTTTTTATTCAAAAACATAATATCTCAACTCTAGGTTCTCTCTGCCTATCCTGCTGTGCGCGGGATGCAGCGTGAAGTTGATTTATTTTTTGACTAATATAACCAACCGTCAGTCCGTTTACTAATCCAAAATCATATGTGAAATATTTGAAAATTTAGCATAATATACGAATTATATAAAGCACAATGTTAAATTGCATTTTGTCAGCGTCGTTGATTACGCATATAATTATTGAATTTGCAATTTAAATATATGCATTATTACGATTTCAAACAGTTGCTAATAATTTATATTGTTTTTCTTAATAGATATCTATTATTAAACGTTTCAAAGAATAATATTTGAATAATAAAGATACATATTTATATTGTTTAATTTTTTTATTAAACCATAATACTATCATAATTATTTCAATAATCTTAATTAGAAAAGTGTGTGAAACTTTAAATTCACACAGGATGTGGTTTTGAAAATGAAATATTTAATATTTTCTTGGTAATTTGACAAAACGCGGCGTTAATTTCCGCGGCGTTCGGCAGAAAATAGGGAAGGTGCCAACCCTGCTATCTACGGAATACAGAGTGAAGCTAAATAATAATGCATACTGTATACTTATCTTGCATTGAAGAAAATTATATTCTAGAAGAAAGTTAGTTATACTGTTTTACCTTTTAAAAACAAAAGAATCTCTATCTATCTTTTTTGCTACATACATACATACATACGTATAAAGATATACAGTAAAAGATATATTGGAATTGTACTACATTTCTGGTCTGACATTTATAGGATATATTCCTTGATTCAAAAGCCTCTCTCTCGCAATACCAACCAAGAGCTGAAAGGACGTGACTTATGTTCTGTGTTGATTGCATTTATTTGCCTTGTCCAGGGATATATTAGATCAGGAGGCAATTTACGACCTTTCTGGTGTTAGGTATTCTCTAGAATATTTCATACGAAAGAGTAAACGAAATGTTTCTAATAGTACCTATTGAAATTAGTCATAGATAATTGGTGTGCCATACTAAACTATACTATTAAATTATAATTACATAATTATTTTCAATAATATAATACTTTTGTTGTGTTTTAAGAGAAAACACGAAGTAGGAAAGTACCTGGAAACCTAGTGTTAAGACACTCCGTTCCTATTATAACACGTTTCAGACTTTCCGCTCAATTCTGAGGAATTATGGGTTGAGTTGCGAAACTCAAAGCCGCGCGTTACCTTGTTACCAGAAAATGAAATATTGAATATTTTATTTCTTCAAATGGGAATCGAACCCGTAGCTTATCTCGTTGATTATTTTTAATTATTATAAGAATGTAATTAAACCTTTGCATAATGTACACTCTTGTGAAAATAACCACACTTTATATAAAACGTTAACTTATATTTAACTTATCAGTATATTTTTAATCTTGCTTGTGATATAAAATGAAAAAATAAATTAAACATTTTTCTCATTATTTTCAATATTAATTTAATATTCCAATTAAAATAAAAGTTTAAATATATATTTTTAATGACATTTCATAAATAATACTTTATTTTTAAATATCTTCAAGGTTATAATTATAAAGAAGTTTGAATTATTTCTAGTTTACCATAAAAATAATCTAATTTAATCTCTTTCTCTCTTTAAATGTAAACTTTCCGCCATTACTTTTCTGTTGCTTCACGGGTAATGACCTAAGCTTTCTTTTCGTCCCCAAATAATTACTTTATCTTGATTTATAAGTGGAAACTACAGATTTATTAGATGCCCATTTCGCAGTTAATAGCTAAGAGTAAACTCGGGTTAACCGCACTACTGAAATAACGGGTTACACGACAAAACGACCAGATGTGGTTTTCCTATGCTTTAATTAGTTTTGTTTTGGCTTAGAGATGTTTTAGTAATATCTTTTACTGTGTAGTTTTGTAAATCTATAGGATTGTTTTAAATTAATTTTAAATATTGTTAAACTATGCTAAGTTAGAATTTCCTGCAGGAAGCTTATATTTGAAATTATATATAATGATTTATCAGCCTCGATAAAATCTTAAAACATATGAGAAGTGGAGAACGAGGTGTAATTTTTCGTCATATTCCACACGTAAATTTTACATTACATACTATATCTTCTTCTTATCATACGTATAGCAGTAGTAAGATATATAATGAACACAGCTAAAAGTTCACGAACAGCACATTTTTCTTCTGGACTTAAAGCCATATACATACACGTAACACATCGTGACTGGGATACCAGCTCAGGATGTATGGAGATTTTTCGTGTCTTGCAATCTTTATTCTTGAGTTATCTTACTTCACTAGAACAATTTTTAAAGCAAAAAAACTTAAAGCTCCTGCAATATACATGTTTCTTAAAATTATTATATAGTTAAAATTCTAATATATAATATCGTGTTATTATATTATTCTATTCATTTTAATTCGATGAAAATAATTTTTCCAATTTAAAAATGTTTCCAAAAATAAATAACCCTAAAATGTAAGATATATTATTAAACCACATTAACTTTTATATATCCTGGAAATAAAATAACACTATTTAATAAATACGAATTAATTTGCATAAATAAAATATGATGAGTAATATACAAAATTATTTACAGAGTGTTTCAGTAAGTATCTAGAGACTACTAGCTCATATCCATTAAGCCAACGTTCAATTCAGCTAAGTGATTGCTTTTCACGTGGTATTGATGATGAGAAAAATAAGAAGGATGCACTTAACTTTACATTGCTAAGAAAATATTTAAAAATAGTGTACTAGTACTAGAATGCAATTTTACTTGTGGGTATAGGGTCACAAATAAGACAAATATTAACATTTTAATTTTATTTATTATTCGTTTATTTTAATAAAAAAAATCGTATTCAAATCTTCTTATGTCTCAATTTCATATATCCATTCATACCTATATTATAAATTCGAAAGTAAGTTCTGTCCGTCTGCCTGTCTGTCTTTTACGCAATCAGGGCCAAACCGCTAATTTAATGGTGATAAAATACTCATGTAGAGATACTTGAGGGTCTCGGGATGAACATAGGATACTTTTTTTTCTCATATTTGTAATATTATCGATATATACCAATATATTAAAATACTTAGTAATTTGACATGCAATTTATTCCGCCATGTTAATAACAACCGTCGCTATGCGACCGTTGCTAGGCAACGATTTGCAAAGTTTGTTGTTAGAAAACTGACTGTAACAACTCTGTAACAACTCTCTATTGAAAACTGAAAATAATTTCATAAATATATTTAATAAATATTCGTATAGTTCAAGCGGGCGTAGCCGCGTTCGGGTCCACTGGTCTTAAATAATTTTATTTCTCTATATTAACTCCACTAAATATATGAATATAATAAGATATTTGAATTTAATTATTCTAGGAAGTTACACAACAAATATAACATTTCCTATTCCTCATAAAACACATACTAAATAACAGTAAATACAAACAAATATTATAACCATTGTAATCAAAATACTTCCCTAGGGCTATAACGACAAAACCCTTGTCATGTTAACACAAAGATATTGTTCTCTAGAGAAAAATCTCTTAATTTTAGGTCGCAGCGATTGCGTCTACGAAGTCTGTGATGTTCATAGAATTGTACTTGTAACTTTATACAATAAAAGATAGTGTGAATTTGACGTAAATGGGTTTTACATACTTCCGTTCCCCTCATTTCGTCGAATTCTCGATTCATTACGTGTTGAATTGCGGAACTCAACGCCGCTTTTTGTCTCATTACCAAAGCGCGAAAATGAAAATGTTATATATTTCATAACCTGAGTGGGATTCTAACCCACAACGTACGTATTCATAAACAACAAAATACTAAACTTTTAATAAATTACCTGTCCTCTAATATTCAATGTTTGTGTGTAGATTTCTATGTAATTTTTTATGTAAATGTGTTAGATATAAATATTAATCTCGCATAAGCTAACAACTTTGTAAGATAACTATATACTAATTAACTAACCCTTGGTTATGTCTATATATTTAAAATATTGTTTTACATTCTCCTTTATGGCTTCTCCATTCAACGAGATATTGGCGAAGTAAATAGTGCTGAACTGGCACATTTCGGACGCCATAAGCAAAAAACAACAACAACAATTACTAATATAATTCTATTACAATTTTTAATTCTTATTTTATGGGGTTGCTAGGTAATATTAACTTTCTTGCTCAAACTTTATTGCCAAAAAGGTTATATATGAGAAATATTACAATATCATCATCATCATCAACAGCCATCTTTTGTCCACTGCTGGACATAGGCCTTCCCCAATTCTCGACCACATTCGATCCTCAGCTCTTCGGACCCATTACAATATATTAAGACATAAATTAAATAAAATCGGTGCAATAACTCATCTTTTAAAGTTTATTATTGCAACTTTTGGTCATGAGTTTCATATTACTGCTATACTCGTATACAACGAGTTTGATAGCGAGGTTGCAATAAATCACTGTCCTGGCAAACTTGCAGTATCATTGGTGAACATTTGTTTCGATAACATTTTTCCATTTGATATTAAACCAACGTATAGTAAAAATGTTTGTTTTTCTTTTATATGTTTAATTTTTTTATATTTTTAATTGTATCTAGGCATTTAATAAATATGTAAGTATATGTAAGTTACGTTCATTAAAAGAAGTGCTATAACTGTACAATAAATTATTTAAATTTAATTTATTAAAGAAACATTAGCATAAATATTATCGTGTTTTAAGCTGTCAAAAGTAAAGGGCTCAATAAGTACAACTTTCCCACACTTAGAGATATCTTTAAATCACAATTATGGCTTTAATAACTACATTTTCTTAAATTGTGTAAAATTTTACACATCTGTAGGCTACATATAAAAAATGATTAATAATATAATTCTGTTCTAGCTTTTTTTCCAAAAGTGAATATTTCACATGAAATTATTATTTTATCAGGTTATCTAAATTATTTATAAAATTCGTTAGTAGTAAAAAACAGCAAAACTTCCTAAATTAAAAACAAAAATATATTTCTTTATAAAGAATCGAAGGATGAATAATATCCATTATAACTAGAAACCAACCTAAATAACTTTCTGGTTATACTATACTCTTTAGGTTTGTACATAGGTGTCAAGTCCATTCGCAGCCATTGTTTCGTCCAAAGACTAATGGGGTCCGGCTTGGGCATGTTATTCAAGTGTCATGAAGATGAATGTCAGGTTATTTATGACTTTACCCCAAAAATGGATTTAAACGTTGGGCTTTAAAAAAAATATCACGTCATTATTTATTTTAAGGACCAGCATAAAAGCGAAATTCGAGCGTTAAAAGGCAAATATAGGGATGAATTCAATGAAAGGATAAACCATTGCCGCGATATTGCTCAATAAATAATATGGCTCTCGCATTATTAGTTTTCAGTGCTTGTATTTCATATATTTTTTCAGTTCTTTCGATATATACAGATAAGTATTTATGTATTTACGAGTATATATATTTTTTTAACTTCACGCTGTATCCTACAAGAAGCAGGGTAAGCAAAGAGAGCCTAGTATTAAGACACTCCCGCTCCCCACTTTCCACCAAATTCTGGAGGCAATGCGTGTTGAGTTGCAGAACTCAATATCTCGCTTTGCCTCAACACTAGAGCGAAGAAATGAAAATGTTAAATATTTAATTTCCTTGAGTGGAAATCGAACCCACATCTATTCACATGCTTCTACCCTTGAGCCATGACAAGCCTATGTAATAATTTAGTAGATAACTGAATAAAAAATAATAAGCATAGAAAAGAAAATCGTTCAGCAGTCATCAGCTTTTTTATTAGAACCGTAACTCAAAAGCATGCCAGTTTTAAAACTAGCATTTACTTTGTATTCCTGCGTATGTAGATACATAGGTACTCGAATATAGAAATGGACTAGTTTATAATAGGATGGAGCGTTGTGAAAGTTTCATATGGAAATATTGGTAATATTGTGAAATTTTCCACCTTCATTTACCTAAAACATTGTTCGTGACAGAAAACTGAGATTAATCTGTGTTGGCATGCGTTGCAGTGTATTAAATTAAACGTATCGGAGCCATACAGTTAGCTTAGTAGAACACATGTTGCCGTACGGATCTCATGCATCATTCAGACGAAGGCAGTGCAGCTTTTACATTTAGGTTATAGTCGACCGACGAGATTGCATACGTTTTGCTAGTTTATTTGGAAATACTATAGAGGACGAATGACAGAAATGGGTTTTGACATCGCGTGTATTTTTACCGGCGACCCAAATAGTGCAAAGTTCGAAATGACAGTTCGTTCTATTATTAATGTTGGAACCTAAATGTAGAATACATTTTCCTATCAATGTGGTATGTGGAAATATAGAATATATTTGTCTATGAGATGCTAAAATCTATATTACTAAACTAAGTTGATGTCCTGTATTTTTTTTTATTTCATTAAATAACATATTCCAGGAGCATAGAGGCTAGTCGTGGCCCAGAGGCACAAACGTGCGATAGGGAACGGAAATGTCCTAATGGGAACGGAGTGTCGGAGTGCTAAGACTAGGTTCCCAAATTCCCTCTGCCCGTTATGATCTGGACACAGGATGAGTCTAAAAAAACCTTGCTTTCCAGGGAAACTTACTTTTTGAATGCCCCTCGTAAATAACATTTTTGTTAACTAAATATAAATGAAGAGCTAACATTACAACATAATTTCAGAATTCCACAAAAAACGTATTATTTTTTTTATATTTGTAAAAAAGCCTTTTTCAAAGCCTTTAAAAATATCAAAAATTTCATAAATTAAAATCTTTAGCTTCAAAAGTCTTGACAACATAGCAGAAATGGCCACATAACTGCAAGATAAACTAATCGTAGTATGGACGACACATGAAATATTCATGGGCGAGAATGCGACAATTTGCACAATATACTCTACGTCACACAAACAACATGCAGATATATCTTATATTATACCAAACAAACGTTCCCAAATAGTCTGTTGGCTCCAAAATCTGCGGCCCAATTTACATATACAGTTCCACATTATATTATTAGTATATACAAATGTTTATCCAATAATCAACTTTACGTTCATACTGTTATAACTCATAACTGCTTACACCAATTTCAAGGGGAAGATCAAATCTATTGCTGTACAAGTACGTCATATCTCAAATCTCACTTATCATAACAGAATATTCGCTTTAACCACAAATATACGTATTTGATGAACATAAAGAAATAATAAGGAAAGAAAAACAATTCTTTCATACATTTTCGGCAATAAAATGAGGTATTGTATTATTTCCGTTTATTGTATTAGGCGTATGAAATATCTAATACGAGTGGAAGAATGCTTTGTTTTAGATAATATAATGAAAATAGTGGTTGGATTAAATGTACACTTGTTATATTTATTGAGTAAGTTATTATTTTTGTTTCTTATTGTTATTTAGATATAAAGAGAGTTCTATTGCTATTTAGAATTCTTTGATTTAACTATATGACTACGAGTAATCTATGAAGTCGTCTTCTGTGAATGCTTTTTCTCAGCTAAATTAGAGCAGACTGGGTCGAACGGCTACGAAAATGGATGAAGAAAAGGAAAAGAAAATAGGCTAAATAGAGAAATAAAGGCTCATTTAGTACACAATCTTTACTAATATTATAAAGATGTAATGTTATAAAGACTTTGTTTCGTTTAGCAAGAACAAATCTCAAGAACAGCCATTTAAAAACAGTCCCTTTTTTGACCGACTTCTGTAAGAAAAGGAGGTTATCAATTCGACTGTATGTTTTTTTTTTTTAAATGATTCTTATACTTTTTGCAGGTGTTCTACACAACTAGTTATTCCCATTTGACTATAAGATATATTTACAGTATACCATATGGCATACAAATAAATCAATATCTATTAATTCGTCTAGAGTTACAGAAATAATTTACACAGAAGGATGATCTGCATGTTCCTGTAACCGCAAGTCGAAGTTCCGAACTCAGTATCCAAAACTATGCAGCAGCACAATCTGTTGATGCATCTGTTCAAACTTAAGTGTTCTGTGAACATAGTTGATAGTTCGAGCAAAGATGGAATACCTAAATGTGTACGTCGAAGATATCCTGTTATTTAGACAATGATGGTATTAATCTGAGGCTGTCAGGTCAGGCTGTCAGCTGTCAGGATCAGAGGCAGAAGCAACGCGACAGTTGTGGGTTCGATTCCCATTCGGGAGATTGAATTATTATTTATGAATATTTTAATTTCTTCGCTCTGGTACCAAGGCAAAAGTGAGGCGTTAAAATCTATAAATCGACATGTAATGTCTTAGAAATTCGGTGAAAAGTGGGGAACGGAGCATCTTTACTCTAGGTTCCCTCTGCTTACCATGCAATATGTAGGATACAGCGTGAAGCTGATTTTGATGATAATAATCTGACAATAATAATTATTGAAAATTTTGTAAAACTTTAATATTGATTG
>JAEBDU010012943.1:0-78117 GCA_016802625.1 Heliconius numata
AGTGTTAGGTCAAAATTTACCGTTTCAAGAATGCAAAATCGATATGAAAATCTTAATCTTTTCAAAGTAAACCAACGTCATTGAAATGGCGATGCCTAACAAAATGTTGAAACAGAGACCAGAAGACGAAATAATAGCCATAAAGGGAGCTCATTTACTTGGACCAGGTCTGGAGTTCAAATTTGACGAGTTAAAATATGAAATTTTGGACAAAATCGACAAAGAAATGAATGATTCTAAAAACGCCAGAGATTATATAACACAGAAATACGACGAACTTTGTAATAAAATACAGTTTTTATCGGAATTAGATTCAACTGTCAGTGGTTTTAGGAGCGATGTTAAGGCTATAGAAAAACACGTTATAGAGCTATCTTCTAGAGTGGACGATATAGAGAAAAGGCTAATTTGTAATGAATGTCCGTCTGTAACTTCTTCATTTATTGTACATCCTAAATAAATATATATAATTTTTATTATTCTTTTAAGTTTACCCATGGTTGATATTTTGGTGTGGATTTTAAGAGTTAGTTTGAAAACGAAACTATTAAATATTTCAATTCCCAGAGTGTCGTGTTTACTATCGCAAGTTTGAGCGCCACGACTGCTTCAATTTTAAATTTAAATCAAATTTCAATTTAAATCTATTTTAAATTTAAAATCTCTTACATTCCAAGTCTGTTAGACACGAATCTTGACCCCCCCGCGAAAAATTGGGAGAAAAGCGAAGAACGGAGTGTCTTAACACTCGGATCCACCCTATTATGCGGGGAAAAAGCTTAAAACTGCTTTTTCCTCGCATAACAGGGTAGGTTTCCTGTTAAATAACTGAATATTAAATCATGTAGTAAGCATGTACTAATAAATATTGTAAATATTCCAAGATATGAACAAGAACAAGCACTTACTAAGTTGTTATCTATAAGAGGTTTCAACATATTCATACACTTATTCAAAAGTTAAGAAATTTTCCTATTAATTTCGCTGTACTCAGTTATTGGGAAATAAAAAAAAATTTGATTGATTTTAAATTCTCACACATAAACTATCATAATATGATGAAGTGTACGACTGAGGCCATTGTCGTGAAGGATAATGAAATCCTGAGTTCAATTCTCTCTGGGAGGCATGATTATTTACATTTCTCTGCTCTGGTGTGGTGGACAAAATAAAATTAGGTGTTGAGTTCTGGGACTCATCAGGCAATCTGTCAAAAATAGGAGGGGGCAATGGGAAACGAAGGGTTTTAACTTTAAGTTTTTTCTGCCTACACTGGAATATGCGTGATACAGCGTGATGCTACAAGAGAGCCAGGAAATGATAATTAAAGAAAATATGGCCTTGAAGTTTGAAGGGGCAAGAACATATTTCCACAGTTCCTTGAAAAATCGGCGCCAGCTATCGCAGTCTCGAGTACGAATGCTACTTACTTGTTCATGATAATATACGAGTATACGCACATAGTTGCATATAAAAAATAATATACTAAACATACCTACAATATCATACGTATAAAGAAAAATATAGTGAGATATCTTTCGACTATGCTTGCCAATATCGCTTATAAAAGGCACAATATACTCTGATTGTTTTCTTTTTTTTTTAGGTTCACACTGTTCCTTGCACATTGCAACGTAGAGAAGGATTCTGGAAACCGAATGTCTAAAGATTAGTGTCTTAAGATACTACCGTTTCCCACTTTCCGCCATTATTCTTGAGGCATCACAACATGTTGAGTTGTGGTACTCAACGCCGCGCTCTGCCTGGTTACCGATCGATTCCCACTCTAGAGAATGAAATATTTAATATTTTGGAATAAAATGGTGGTTATTTATAAAAATGGTGGAAAGTAAATGAAGTTAAAATGTTTTTTCAATATATCACAAAATATTTTTGTTGAAATATCTAATATTTTCATTTCCTCGCTCTGATTTAACCAGGCACGATCCAATTTGACACGTAACGCCTAAAGAATTTGGTGGAAATTGGGGAACAGAAGTGTTTTAAACCGTACGGGGTGTCTTTACACTAGACTTGGAGGTTCGCTCTGGCTCGAAGCGTGAAGATATAGCGTAAAGCTAAAAAACAAAAAAAAAAATCATTTAAGACATCTTTACATAATTTAGTTTTTTTTGTAACAGGTTTTATTTCTTCCTTATAACTCTAGATATTATTTAGTACTAGCATTGTTACGATAGACAGCTGTACTATAGTACAGCTAGTATTTATAAATAAATTTATATGTATGTAGGTACACTTCCGGCACAAATTATTGTATAGGTACCTATGACTTAAGGAAAACATGTATTGGGTTTCCTAAGAAATTAAGCAAGTATATTTGTACAGCAATTCATAAAAGAACTTCCGTTTAGTATTTGGAATTACTCTTTTATTTTTTTTTTACTCCCTTTTTTTCGGTTTTTTAATTGGTTTAGCTGAGCAAACCTAGTGTTAAGATGAGAAGTTAAATTTTCCACCGTTTAACAGTAAAACTTAAAACTGTGTGTTGTCTAACCAGGCCAAGGCAGGAAAAACATTAACTGAATATAAAAATTCGAATCCCGGAATCGATCTACACTTCCTAGCTTCATTTGAGTTTATCCATCATATATCGGGACGATAAATTGTGCTCCACTTTCGGCCTAACTTCCGATACATTGGATGTTAAGTGGTGGAACTCTACGCTTTGTCTTCTAGTTAGAACTGGGATATTTCGAACTGGGATAGTGTGATCCCTTGAATCGGAATCAAATACACGACCATTGTGTCCAAGCTCAGCCACTCTCTCCCACTGTGTCACGACAGCCCCAATTGACGACTACGATTGACATTACATAATATTGCATAATTTGGTCATGGATATCAAGCAGATTGTCAAAATACTTTAAATAGATAACTAATAAATATATTCAAATGAATTCATGAATTCATTGTTATGGCCATTTATTCATATAGTATTATTATACAAATAATATTATTCTACACAATAAAATTTATTACAATACCTTTTAATCAATAGTACTATAGGTACTACGTGTAATAGACACGCTGAACTGTATTAACAATGAAATTTCTTGATGAATGGCGCAACTCAACGCCACGACTAAACAATGAGTATATCACACTAAAATAGCGTAGGGCAGCAGAGGCACAGTGGTGTGTAAGAGTTAGGAGGAAAGATTTGCGGTGACAGTCTGTGCTCACCCCAGAATAGTCTAATGTTGCCCACACCAGAATTCACTTCATACTAATAAAAACTAAAGACTTATTGTTTAACAAAATCTTTACATTAAAAGATCATTTTATTTTAATAAATCGCCTTTTCTTGTTTTGCATTTTATATTTAACATCTGCAAATAAATACACAACTGTATAGGTATACATAATAATAATCAATCTAAATGAATATTAATTAATTTCGTGTAAGCCCCTGTAGGCCAGCTCCCCCTGGAAAATATCTTTAAATACGCACGTCCATGACAAGATGTAGTAATAAGTAAATGGTACCAAAACCCACCACACCCATTTAGTCGATTTCAATTTATTTGGTGCATTCCCCGCTTTACATATAGAAAATATGGTGTTAGCTTCAGTAACATCATGTTTCAGTTATGTAAAGTTAGATAATGGAATCTAAAGCTCTACTTTGTAAATTAGAGTAAAAAGTGTTTTTACAATTACCAGCCTTCTCCCCGGTTACGTTGAATTTGTTGCTGGCTCTTCTCAGCAGGACTGCCTTTTGAGCCAAAGTTCATTCGACGGTTCAAAAGTGCTTGAAATAATACAGAATATTTTGAATTAGAATTTTTGAATTACAAACTTATTAAACCAACGCTTACAGTGTAGAACAAGCGTGTAAACGCAACGGTTGTGGGTTCGACTATCGATTCGGGGCAATGAAATATATGATATTTTATTTTTTTCGCTCTGATAACCAGGTAAAGCGCGGTGTTTAGTTCTGCAACTCAATACACAATACCTTGAGAATTCGAGCGGAAAGTGGGCAAAATGAGAGTCTTAACACTACGTTTCCAGATTCCCCCTGCTTTCCCTGCTATGTGCGTGATAGAGCGTGAAGGTAAAATTTTTTTATAAAATAGTGATTCATATCCCACATACAGACAGACATCGATAATTGGGTAATACATACTATCTAAGAGATAGCAACTTTTATTGTGAAGTTATAATTATGAATGTTATTGTTAGTGCGAAGTTCTCCGTGTGTGGTGCTGTGTTCCAATATACATGTAAGTTCTTTGTTTATTTTTATTTAATTTTTAAAAAAGTTTTTAGATAGATTTTATATTAAAAGTTTTATGTTTTTTAATTAGTTTATGTAATTAAAATTGAATGTGTTTAATTGAAAAACGATTTTTTCAAACGTTTAAATTTGAATTATTTTATATATTATGTTTGACTGATATTTAATTATTTTTACATTTTTAATCACATACTTAATTTTTTTGAGTCAATGACTATAAGTTGTGTTTCGAAAAAAAGCAGTAAGATATTTACGAATGAGCTTTTTACTATGATGCTTTTGAATTATGATTTATTAATATAAAATATTGATCATTTTCTTATGTTATTATGTTTATACGTCATCGTAATTTACGTAGTAAGAAAAGTTATCCTTAATTCCGTTATTAATTTTACGACCACTTAGAATTTGCATGCTTAATGATGAATTCAGTTATTCCGTAATTTCTTAAGAGTATTTAAATATACAGGGTGGAAGAGGCAGCGCTTCTTTTACTGAAAGTGCATATAGGGTAAAATATTTCAAACCCAGAATTAAAAAAATTAATCAAGGTACCTCAACAGTTTAGATGTAGGATTTTTTTTTCATTTCACGATTTTTATCCATACCTGTATTTCGTGTCACGCACACATACGTATGCGACGTTGCCGCTTTGACAGGTAAGTGTGTGCGTGCCTATGTTATACTTTACAAATGACGTTTTATTTTAAAACGATAATTTAATTATTTATTTTGTTTGAAAAAATAACTTTTTCATTTTTGAGAATTATTTTTTTTCCGACTTATATTAGGCTTTTATAGAGTAGTTAAAACTGTGGTTTCATTTAAAGTGGTGCTGACAATTCCACCCTGTATACGTAAATATTTTCAATACTAAGAAAATCTAAAAGAAAAATAATTTTATTCAAAATAATAAGTATGTAACTTATTATTTATCGCTTCATTTTCTAAACGTAAAATAATTTACCATAAATACACTAAAGTTCATGCCTCAGGCCTCAGACCTGAGAGGCACAGGTTTAAGAAACTCAGCGTAACTTTTTTCCACCTTTTTTTCAAGGCAAGCCAACAAATATAAAACCCATAGTCAGCCTGGACTCTGAGACAATATTATATTGTATTTTTTATTTACTATTCACCCCAAATCTTCTACTGTTCCTGGGTTACCACCTAAGTAACCCAGGAACAGTAGGTTACATCGAAATGATATGTGTAGCTTTCTTGAACACAAAAAAACAACAATTTGAACCAGTGGTTCCTGAGATTAGCGTATTCATTCAAACAAACTCATAAGCTTTATATAATATTAGCATATTATTCAATATTGTTTATTTTTCTGTCCAAACAGACTTATTCTACTATTTTATTTATTCTAAGAACTATAGTTATTTGATCAATAACCGCCATTTATATACAGTAAACAAAGTAATGCCTATAACATAACGTAAGTAATAATTTCCGTGTTAAAGGTTAATGTAAAAAAAAGTAATTGAAAATTTAATTTACGATGTAGAGATATTTTACACTTTTTTCGTTTTAAAAAAAGTCTGCTCTTTTTATTGATTGTTAATCTGTAAAGATTGTTGTTGATATTTCATAAAAGGAGGCATGGACATTTTTTTTCTTTTGTGTTAGCCATAGACAATACAGTTCACAGAATAAATTCAGTTTTATTGTATAAAAATTTTGACTGAATACGTGTCAATTAACTACAGAAGTGTTATTTTAATTTATACATTCTTCTAATTTCTTTTATATTAATTAATTTTGTAAATCTACACTACACTACGACTTGGAGAAATTTATATACTTATTACTAATGAGAATATCCTCATTATTTAATATATCTAACATATTTAAATTTATCATAGATTATAAAAATCAGTACTTTATAATTGTTATCATCATCGTATGCATTATCTTTTACAGCATATGCCTAATTATGTATTTGTATTGCGGAACTCTATTACTATCTTTATTATCTATATGATATCTGAAATGGTCATTGAGAAAAACAAAAACAAAATACTTAATGCTTTTTATTAAATAATAAAATTTCTTTATTTATTGCATTCAATTTTATGAATAGCGTTCATAATTATATAGCCGAAGCAATGGTAAGATGTGCTAAAACTATTCACTATCGAAATTTATTTCAATATTTTTCTACTTATAATCAGCTTCACGCTCTATCCTGCACACAGCAGGGTAAACAGAGGGAACCTAGTGTTAAGACACTCCGTTTCCCACTTTCTGCCGAATTCCGGAGGCATTGTGTGTTGAGTGGCAGAACTCAACGCCGCGCTTTGCCTCGATACCAGAGCGAAGAAATGGAAATATAAGCGTAAATAAATATTTCCCTTCCTCGAGTGGGGATCGAACCCACAACCGTCGCGTTGCGGTCACACCATTGTGTCGCTGCGCCACGACGGTCTCAATTTCTCTCTGCTTTGTGTGGGATGTAGCGTGAAATGGTGTGATTAACATTTTAGGCTAAATAAAAGTAGGAAAATTTTAAATAATTATTATGCGGAATTTTTAATGCCTTCATCAAAAGTTAATCTATGATAATGTAGCTTTAGCTAATCTGTATAATTAATTAAAAATAATGATTATAATATAAAGCATTTTATCTTCACATTCCATATCGCTAGCGGTTTAGTAAAGGTTGCAAAGCTAAACGCTAGGATTAAGAGCTATATTACACTTTTCGTCCATTACACGGAAATATTTTTTTTAGTTTCATGGTATTTAACGCATACGGTAGGAAGAAGGAATACTTTCGCCGAATGCTTGATAGGTAGAGTTTTGTTGTTTCTGTAGGACTTGTGTCTTAAACTAGGTAAAAATATATAAATTTACTTACAAAAGTCTATTCAAAAATATCTTACATTCAAATTCACAATAAAGGATATTGTGAATTTAAATATATTTAAAATTATTGTTATATATTCAAAAAAATCTATGGAATTATTAATTATTTTCATTTCCTCGCTCTAGTGACACGGCAAGAACGGCGTTGAGTTCCGCCACTCAACAAGCAACATCGCCAAAATGGTTGGAAAGCGGGTAACAGAGTGAATTAATGTTAGGCTCGTCCTTGCAACCCCGTTATGCATGAAAACTAGTAAAGCTTTCTAAGTAAAAAGTGTGGAAAATATAATAACATCTTCATTTTTTTACATATAACTAAAAATCTTCTCGATTCATTCAATCAGTGGTAAATCTGT
Organism: Heliconius numata; assembly: GCA_016802625.1. Classification (NCBI taxonomy): domain Eukaryota; kingdom Metazoa; phylum Arthropoda; class Insecta; order Lepidoptera; family Nymphalidae; genus Heliconius; species Heliconius numata. The sequence goes on from JAEBDU010012943.1 coordinate 7,492, forward strand.
AAGTACGTTTCATATCTAATCACCCGTCCAGCACTCACGGTATTCGAGTGTAATGATAAGATAGCTTCCGCAACACAGCTTAAGCAACTTACTACTGTTACCATAAATAAATACTATTTACATCTTGTTCTGCCTGAAATTTGTATATTTTTTTCGTTATTAACCATATATAGTTTTAATTTTTTAATCATTTTAAAAAAAATAACGAAGTGAACTCCCATTTTATATCACAATTTTTTATTCTTGTGTAGAGGCGAAGAAATTATTCTTATTCAATTATTTATTTCCAACTGTTTAAGATTAAAAAAAAATATTATTGCAAATATTAAGTTTATTTGAAAGGAAAATATGTCAACGATAACTATAAGTTATTTACAATTTAATACATTTCATAAATAGTATACATTACTATAAAGGGACCTACAACGTAAATATTTAATAGTAAACGACATTATTTACATTTTAATAGGTCTTGTGACTTGGTTGGCGTAACATTTGTATTTGCACAATATTATAGAACCTCATGTTTTGTTCATTTTAATTAAAATACCAACAAAACTTCAAGATATATATTCTTGTTTTAATTTTTATTTCTTGTTTTTATTTTTCACACCTTAAGATATGCTATGTCTACAGAGACATTTCACTTCGTATCTAATTTTCCGCCCCTTTTTAAATATTTTTTTATATCAACCAATCACAAAAATACTTATTTAAACTATAAACCTTTCTCTTAGTGGGTATTAGTTCACAACTATAGCTTATAAGTACTCGTATAATTCCTTAATTTAAAAGTACAGTGATTTTTTTTTATTAACAACTCTAAAATGTCATCTTAAAAAGCGCGCGAAAAGTAAAATTTTACTTTTTTTTTTGTTTCATGTTATTGTTATCGAAGGCTGTAATTTCTATTTTTGTTATTTTTCTTATTTTGGTTATTATTGTATGAGTATATTGTTTTCTTTATATTGTATTTAAATATTATTTGTATACATACTGAATGAATGAATTGTCATGCATATTGAAATATATTCTCAATTTAATCATTGTACATATTATTTCGTAAAGATATAGAGACTTCTATGATATTTACATATTAATGGCTTAGGTACATTACGCCTTATTGTCAACACACATGCTATAGGTATTTATACCAACGCATTCTTGATATTTATGAAAAAAACCAATATTTTTAATTGCTTTATATTTGTAATGGTTTCTTTCAATTTTATATTTTTATATAAAAATATTTTAAAATCGGAGATCAAATAAATATATTTTATTTTAATTATAAATGCAGCGACATAATAGATTTGCAAACATTAATATCATCATAACAAACAACATTCTTGTACATAATTGAATTATAAGAAAAATATTAAATTGTGAAATCATTGTGGTCATTATATTTTATTAGATTAAATACTATATAAAATTATCATCTTCTTAATTCTTCGCTCTGGCACTGCCTCTAGAAAATGGGAACGGTTCGTCTTAACACTAAGTTCCCTCTGCCTACCCCAGTGTATGCGGGACATGGCGTGACGTGAAAAAAAATAACTGGCACTGTGTAATCTACATCTCACTTAAGAGGGCGACCTGGGCGGCTTTGCCCGCTTGAACTACAAATATTTATCAAATATATTTATGAAACTGTTTTCAATTTAGAAGGTGAATTCTAAAAAACCACGATTCACGTATTCAATGAAATATTTTTAAGCGTGAGCCTGTTTTAGAGGAGGAATTTGTTTCGTTTTCGTTTAGTAACTTTCTCTAGGTTTAATTAACAGGTGATTCGATAAAAGGCGATTCAATAGTATATATTAGAAAGAATTGATTATTTATATTTTATTATCACAAAATATCACTACTTATCAAGATATTAATGATTCTTTAGCAAATTAGTAGGCTTAATCAGTGTCAAGTTCAGATACCAATCGCTTTTACTTTATTTACTTGTTTTTTATAAGTTAATGACGTAAACGTATTTTCTTGCAATATTTTTCGCATTCTTGCACAGTTCAGAATTGCTTTGTACAACATACATCGAATTAAGAATATAATATTTTTATAACTTCACGCTGTATACGTGGAAGCTTATACAGCATTAACCAAAAAAAAAATCCATATTAGGTATATTATTACAATCATTTGACATTATAATTTATTACATTATAATCTTTATAATAAGTATCGATAGACCGCGAACAAACACTTTAGAATACTTAGAGGAGATAAGTAAATCAAGTGATGTTGAAATAATAGTACTCACACCACAGGTAGGCACTTAGATACCAGATTTAAAGATACAATATTATTTTGTTATCTATTTACAGCGAGATTTTTATGATATATTTTTTTTATTGTTATTTATGATTTTTTAAGTCGCCAATGGCTCCCTTTTTATTCTGTTTTTATTTTTTCGGTCTGCAGCTCTAAGCGTTTTTTGCTTAAAATCTTTTATTTGCTATAACATTATAGTAGGAGTAATAAAAAATGCACGTGACGGACAGCAGGTCCAGCCTTAAAAAAGGGTTGTGGGCACATTCACGCCAAATTCGCCAAAAGTGTGAGTCGGAATATGCATTCACTTATAATCACTTTTTATTTTCTCGCAAAAATCCTATCCAAAGTTACCTAGTCCGAAGATTACGGTATCGATATCTATAGGTCCGGTGAGCTTTCCAATATCAATCAAGCATGACGTTGTATGAAGATCAAAAAATGTGACGTCATAAGTCACATAGCGATGCTTGCGATTTGTAACCACTCGCTTTTTATCCCATTCCTACTATATGATAAAATATTTCATGTAAAAAAATTGCTCCCTTAATTAGGGGTTGGATAATCGAGACTAAATCGAGAACCTAAGTAATAAATAAAAGTTGAATTTGATACGCCTACTGATTTTTTTATAGCAAATATGCATTAAGAATATAGCAGATAAAAATTCTTTTCTAATGCTCTAGTTGCGATATCGTATATTGTACATAGACACATATGCTCTTCGCTTTCATAATTTGTGTTTACAATACATAAAAACATGCATACTACATAGCTTCTGCTTGTGACTTCGCCTGTGTCATAATAACAAAAAAGTCAATATCATCTTCGAAATTAAGTTAACAATTCAATTAAACTAAACATACTGATCAATGTACCCACTTATATTTAATTTAAAATAGTTACATACATTTATAGAAGCTTCTCCATTCCTTAGCGTAGATAAATAATATATAATACAAAAAATAGATAAAAAGGAATATTAGCTAAGGATAATTCATACTTATTTCTCCAGTTATAAATTAATTTTATCAGTTTTAAATTCATCTCAAATCGAATCGAAAGTCGAATTAGAATTCACAATCATCTCATGGAACCAATAAACCCAGAACTCTACAGTTCCGTATAGGAAAATATAAGATACATTTTTAAAAGGCAGTAAGAAGGAAGCAGGATGTTATGGTCTTAGGTTTAGGTATCATTTGTGTCATTAGTCTTTAAACTATTTGTTTCCTTAACTATTGAACTTGAATGTATACGTGATTAGAATGTGACTGTCATGCCATATATGATTTTTTTTTATTGGCACTGGTAAAAATTATTTAAGCCTAAAAAATAATTTGTAAAATATATTTCGAGTCCAAAAAAAATTAATAATGTTGTTCAAAATTCACAGGAGTTTTTTCTTGTAATAGGAAAGCGATATACTAATGTCAGGATACTTTACTTTTTTGTTTCTGAACTTAGAGCTTAGTTTGATACTAAGTCGCCTATTGGAATAAAAATAAGCTTAAGCTTCGTATAAATAAAAAAAGTAAGAAAATGGCAACAATATCTGTCACTAACGCAGCGTCTACTAAAAAACAGTAATAATATGTAAATAATGACCGTTTCCGACTAAAGGCAATCACGTTATCATTTGATAGAACTCCATAATAATTGCTTCCTCAAACAATTTGCGTACAAATTTACGTGTTGTTATTGTAAAAAACATGGAAATTGTGGCATTTTCTTTTTTATTTCAGCTTGACGCTTTCTTTCACTTAATAGAATATCCTGGAGGTATCTGGTCACCTAGTTTTATGACCGCCGCTTAATTTTCGAAACATTGCATAACATGTGAAATATTTTCTGGCGGAACTCACCGCCGTGCTTTGTCTACCAGAATGAAGAAATGAAAGTAATTTAAATATGGGATTGTGAACCCACTACCACCACGTTTACAGTCAGACGCGGTCCCATTGTGCTACAATTACTTTATTACTATTTTTAGAACAGCAATTTGTCACTGGGTTGATATTTTTCTTTTTGTTATATTTGTAATCTTAGTGATAGGTTTATTTTTGTTAACAAGAACAGCAGTCGCTAGACAGTTTTAGCTAGAAAATTATGAAGGCTGTCGTCGTCTCGTAAATTTGATGGAAAATGCGGAACGAAGTGTCATAACATTAGGTTCCCTTTGCCTTCCCTGCTATGTGCGAGATCCAGAGAGAAGCTATTTTTTTTTCTTGTTTTTTGTAATATATTATTATATAGTAAGAAATAATTCCTGTAAAAATTACAAAATAGTTTAAAATTTACTATTATTATTAAAAATATTATGTAAAACGCTATAAGCTATATATACATATATGTACATAGGTCGCTTATCAATACAACCTTGCAAAGTCAACATAGTGGACCTTTAACCTGTGTAACTCCAAATCAAATTTTATATTTCTTATCAATTCACTGATAACATGGTAATATAAAGCATTTTGCGTTAATTATAATTATGCTATTAAGCACAAGCTCGATTCTCATTTGATAAAAGAAAATAATAATAATTTTTTTCGCTGCCTCGCTCTAATAAAGAGGAAAAGCTCGACGTTGAACACCGCAACTCAACACGTAATGCCTTCAGAATTCCTCGGAAAGTGTGGGACGGAAGTGTCTTAATGGGAACAGAATGTTTTAACACTAGATTCGCAGGTTCTCTCTGCCTCCCATGCTATATGAGGGAAACAGCGTACTATGATAATAATACTCGTATAATTCACGATAAGTTACGGCCACTTCCATTTAGGCGTTTGGAAAATCGTGAAAACTTGCTGTCAACATGTCAATGTCAACCATTTTTGGTAGATTTATTCTTTCAGACGAGACAAATACATGTAAATAAAAGTAAGCATTGTAATTGCTGAAACATTTCAGAGTTGATCAATAACGAAGATATCCTGGAGAGATGAGTCACTTAAATAAAATGTAGAAATGCGTCACTAAATTTCTTTATAATATTTTGAAATAATAAGAAGAATTTTTATATTCAGAAAGAAGAGTCTTAGTAAAATCTAAATGACTTCCGTTAATATTCAGGTTTGAATAGACTATTAAATTAATTATATAATTAATAGTGCATTGTTTAAAAACAATTATTATAAGATTAATTTGTTTTTAAAGTAACTGTGAAGTACTTAAGTAATGTTATACTATAGTCATTTATATACATATAGAATATATAAATTTGCGTATTTTCGCAACTATGAATTTTCGTTGAGAATGTTGAAACTTGAAAAATATTTAGAAATATTAGTAAAATTTTAAAGTACTTGAATCCACGCTTCTTGGAAACCATCTTGCAGCCCGCTGCAAATACTCATTCCTTTGCTCGTGTGGAATTCGAACCCACAACCTGCAGCGTTTACAGTGACACCCTTGTGCTCCTGCCCCACGACTGGCCTAACATATGCCTAGTGTCGAGGCCCTCTCAGTTCTCTATTTTATTTTTGCTGAATTTTTAAAACATTGTACGCGAGGAAACTCAATATTGCACCTTCAAAAATTATCAATAGAAAAAACAAATCGATAGTCCATTCAATTAATCGCTACTAGGTGTTTACAGATTACAATAGGAATAATACACAAATTATCATTGTATATAATCAGATAAAAGTCTTAATATCTCTATAAATATCTTATTTAGTGACTGCAGTAAACAAATTACCTTGTTTTGTTGTTATAATCGAGTCGATATCAGCTTGTATCTAAGATAAGGGTATAATTCATTATTAATCACTTGAAACTTTTTGATCCCCCCCATTGAAGATATAATATCTTTGGGAATTTTACATTTATTCGTATGATTAGGTAATAAGATTGATAAAGAGAGAGTAGTGTCGAAAAATGTTGTTTTCGAGTTTAGTGTCACTGTTGCGCCGCCATCTTAAATATTTTGTCCTGAAGTTATTTTTTTGTTTTTCAGAAGTTTTCATATTTTTACGTGATCTTCCTCCTGTATCATCGGTACTGAATTTGTCTAAACGTCAATCGAGATCTCCCCTATCTTTGATTTTATTTATTTATATGACGACTCTAGGGTAAATAAGTAGTAGTACTAGTATAATAAAATTTGTTTAATTGAAGGCGATAATCTTAAGAACTATTTGTACTAATTGAAATTATATTTTTGTGCCGCATAATCTATGTGGGTATAGAAGAAGGCTATAGGGATCAATTTTTCAAGCAGGCGAAACCGCGAGCGGGTCGCTAGTCAGCCATTTTGAATAATAAGCTACTTTTTAAAGCTATATGGCTCCGTATTTTTGCATAATTTTTTAAATTGTTTATTATAGTAAATATTATATACTACCCAGGCAATTTCTATGGTAATGACATTTACGTCACGAACATAAACAGAACCAGCCAACTGCACAAATAGCAGTAATTTGGATGTAAATTGAGTAGTAGACTAGTAGTTGAGGATAAACCGTTACTTATTATGGAACCCGATGTGTTTTACAAGGAAAAATTATAAGGGCCGTCTCACTTTAAACATGACGGCTGTGACTTCGATTCCTGCTAGAGTCCTGCTCCTGCTCTGGTAACAAATAAAAGCATAACAAAAGGTTGTGCTCGGTAACGGAGTGTTTTTACACTAGGTTTCTTCTGCCTAACTTGGTTTGGATTTGGATTTCAGATAACAGACTAATTGGGGCGCATTTTCTTTGTTAAAATAGAGTTCATTTATAAAAAATTCTCGTCGTAAACAGCTGTTTTTTTTATTTCACCACCCTATTCTTTTTAGATTATCTGTTAAAAAGTTATTTCTTCTTTCTGTCAGTACTTCTCTTATAGGCTGCAAGTCCTAAGACATGGTTCTAGGTGAAATCTTTTGCTCTAGAACAGGATTTCTTCGAACTTTACAGATTTGATCGCCTTTTTCGTACGAAAACTACGCGAACGGCCAAATCTTTTTCTGTCACAAACAGAGGAAGTATTATTGAACCTATCAATTACCCGGTACCGAATATTTGGCTTACCCCAAGGATATCCAGAATTTTAAAAATTGTATTTGAATTCACGACTTTTTTAATACTCTTTATTAAACTTCCATATAATTCACAGATTGGAACCATCGCACTATTAGACGTATCAGATGGCTGATAGGCTTTCGTACGACCCCGTCGCGGGAAACAACGGTCGGAGCTCCTTCAGCATGGAAGGTCAACTGTGGCGGCAGTACCTTATAGGGGCGGTCGGTGAGTGGACAGATTTCTTTTATTTATTTAAGGTAAAATGGTCAGAATATAAGGGCGGAATATATTATTCGATATATCGGCGCCCACTTAAGCTTTTTTACTGATAAAAAAATATTAATAAATAAAAAAAAAATACACCAAAAAAACAACCTCAAAGCCAAAGTTGAGGAAAATATCAATGGTAGTTTGCCACAGATTAATTTATAACGTAAGGAAAAACCATTTGCACACCTATCCGCTTTTAACACGTTATACGAGTACGACTTACCTTAAATAACTTAATTATCTTATTATAATATTCATGTTAGGTATTTGTTTATAAAAAAAATCGTTTACAACTTTAGACAATTCTACTAATATTATACCTAAATATAAAGATTTATGAAGATGGATCGTAGTTCCGCTTTCACGCAGAAAGTACTGAACGGATTTAGATGAAACTTTATAGTGATATAGCTTATACAATGTTATATAAAATTTTATATAATTTACCTATAACATAATAATAAACTTAAGCGAGCGCGGTCACTTTTAAGTCTCTAGTAAGTAAATAAAGTAAACGTTGATAGGGAAACCAAATTTACAACAATATGTAGAATAATTAAGTACCTATATAAAATGATTATTTTGTTAACACATATTTTATAGGTATTACATATATCGTAATAAATTGAAATTTCCTGATATTATTTTAATTTACATTTTAATTTACTTAATGTAAATTTTTTTGATTGCTTTTTTTGTATAATACTGTAATCCGCATATAGATCAGTCACTCAGTGTTAAGACACTCTGTTCCCCAACTTGCAATTCATATTAGTAGAACAAGTCTTTTCCATTAATGCAATGCTGTTTTCTTGACAAGTTACAGCTGATTTACATAAGCATTTTTTTTTAAGTTTCACGCTGTTTCCCGCATATAGCAGAGTAGACAGAGGGAACATAGTATTGAGACATTCCGTTCCCCGTGCCCAGCATAATATTCAAGATCTTGTGTGGTACTTAACGATAGTTATCTTAATAAAAAATATTCATTTCCTCAAATGAGTATCAAACCCAGAACCGCCGCGCTTACAGCCGCTGTGATACGTCTAGCATCATATTTTTAAAGTGAAAATTTTCGAATTATACCAATTTTGGATAAAAAATCTATTTAATATATTCACAATAGCTTAACATAGCACTGATATTGTTGTATTATACAACGAGATAAATATCGTCAGAAGCGTGTGTTAGTTCAGTGTGTGAGCAACGTTCAGAATGGAGGGTCAGCTGTGGAGACAGTATATCGTAGGCGGCATCGGTATGTTTCGATATTGTGAATTAAATCTCTTTTTTCTCTGTTCTTTTTTTTTTACTTTGTTTATTAGTTAGTTATTTAGATAATTGCCTACTATTTTAAGTTTTAAGTAGTTTAATTAAGTTGCAAGTGCTTACCATAGTTTCAACTTACAAAAAAGTGATTTTAAAATATTTTTTTGAGTTTAAAAAGTGATTTTTTTGTTTAAATTTGTGTGTAAAGTGGATTGTTATATTTTTTCTATATAATTAGTCGATAATAATAGATGGATACGGTAATAAGGTCGTGTATATTATATATATTTAAATTTGATTAGCAAAGAGCGTTTGCGACAGATAAACGAAAAACCTTCGGTATTTCTAGATGGGATGTTTTTTTTTTAAATTGGCACGTTAGAATAATTTTACATTTTTATCTAATTTTGATATTAATTAGAACTCCAGTACAATTTCTAATATTATTATAAAATTTAATTTTAACACAAATATTTATAATATTTTCTTAAAATGCTAATTTTTATAAAAAAAATTAATATATTTAGGCGTAAGTGCATTTAATGACTTCTTAGTAGGATTACATGTAATCGTCTTTGCATAAATTCTAAGATAAAAAAAAAGTATAAACAACATGACTTTTAGTGTAATAAAAATATTGCGAATGTTTACAATCTTATTTAAATTAAGTACCTACTTATCAACGAATTATTTTTCTGTTTATTTTAATATTAAACAACCTATTCCTTTTGAAACAGAGTTAAACGATATTATAAATAACATATTCCTAAATAGCTATTCGGACAGCATTTGTAATTTGTTGTATGCGAAGGCGTTGAGTTCCGCCACTCAACATGCAATGCCTCTAGAATTCGACTCTAGGTTCCCTCTGCCCCTTCCCTGCTATGTGCGTGACGTTACAAAAAAATATTATATAATAAATAATTAAATATTAGCATTGGATTTGAAGCCACAACTATCGTCAGCCAGTTTCATCCCCAATTACGTCAATAAAGCGTCAAAATAACGCACGTAAATAGACTCACGTGCTCACATGCAATGCTATTAATGCATTATGCCAGCTAATTCTGTATGAAAAATGTATCGAGACAGCCAATAATCCATCATGAATGTTTATTTATATGTATTTTATGTATTCATTATTATATTCTTGCTTCCGGGAGAGAGAATCTAGAGACGCGTCACTCTGTTCTGTGATCATTCTTTGATCATTTTATAGATATTTACATATTAATATAATTTTTTTGGTGGCGTTCAGTTCCGCCAAACAACATGCAATTTCCCAAAAAATTGGCGGAAAAAAATGATCGGTCACTAAATTATTTAAATGTATTTTGTTTATTGTAGGTTTTATTTGTTCACTTTTTAGGATGAAAAATAGGCAAAGACAGTAATTAATTAACTTTTAATTTAATTTATTATCATTTGTTACCAACTGTATTTACATATGCACCGTCTACACAGGTCAAAGACAATAGATGTTTGTGTTAAATGTTTTCAATTCATACTATATACTTACTAGCTTAGCTTTTACCCCGGCGTCGTTCGCATTTTATTAATAATGTATTTTTAAAGTATCCTATAGGTATCCTTGATTATATTCTTATAAATATGCTTACGACGTTGTTAGCGTTGAAACATAAAATCTCATTTTTTCCTGTTGTAATGAATGTTGAGTGAATTTTGGAAAATGCAATCTTAGTGCTCCCCAAGAAATTTTCATGACAAATTTCAGTGTTCTACGCCGCATAGTTCTGGCATTTCATTGTCAGTCGGTCACTCAGTAAGTGAGTTTATCTCACAGATGATAAAAGGATAATTAAAGCATAGCAGGTATTTAAGTAAACGGGACGGATGTAGATTTTTTTTATGTCATCCAACGTAAAATATAACCAAAAAGTTAATAAACAGAACTAAAAAATTTGCTGTAGACATGACCCTAAAAATATTCCTAAAATGTAAAAGAAAAATACTCTTATTTTTATATAAATCCATTATAAATTATAATCATTTAGATAGTTCTTATAAAAGGTGCATTGTTTACGCGGAATAATAAATTTTATTACTACATAGTCTATTTACGATGTAATTGGGGGGTCTATTTTGTAATTATCTCACTTTCTTGCGATAGGCGGATAGCTATAATATATTTATAATGTTAGATAATTTTAATAATTGTCGTGTGGTTTATTATTTTTTTTTTATTTCTCCGATCTGTTGGACAAAGCTCGAGATTTTCTGTGCCCACTCTGTTATTTCCGGGACAGAAAGTTAGGGTTAATAAAATATTATTAAAGTGTTTTAGAGAACGTTTTGACGTAGGGGCACAAGGGTGCAACTGAAACTTAATGGGAAACAGAGTGTCTTAACACCAGGTTCCCTCTGCTTAACCTGCTATGTGCGGGATACATCTAAACTTGTTAGTAGACGAGTCGAAATACAGTAAATAAGTAAATGTAGGGATGCAGAGAGCATAGCGTTTGGCGCCATATTTTATTTTGCTACCCCATTTTAGCATACTACCCCGTTAGGTACAAACAGTGAAACTAAAAACAAATAACATTGAATTAAACATCACGATTCCTCGAATTAGTCTTAAAATATATATATAAAAAAAACTAAGTACAATACGCCGGTATTGCGGATATTTGTTTTTAGGAATTTTCTTAGCTTTGATGTTTTTTTTACCTAATAAACAATGCGCAAAAGTTCAGAAAACCTAACTTCATGGCAGCCACGACTCGTTGGCCGTACTGTAGGTATAATATATAATTTGTTTTTGTAATACGATAACCTCATTATCGCGTAATAAAAATTACAGCCGCTTATATAAAATTACAGACAGTGACAGAAACATATTTGCTAAACTTTTAAATAATAAATGTATTTTATTTTATCTAGGTATACGCATTACGCATCTACCGCATTGTGCAGGACAATCAAAGGGATTAGGTTGGGTTAAGTCACTCCGTCTCACTCTCCGCCGAATTTTCGAAAAATTATTGAGTGACTGCGGTATAAAATTTATACCGCGCTTTTCCTTCTTACCAGAACCTTTTCTGTAATAAATTAAATATGTGTTGCATAAACAATTGTGTAGACATTCTCTTAGAATAAAATTGACGTAACCGAAAATTCTAACTTATGGCCTTGTTAAAAACTGATCAGAAAATTGTCGATCCTCAATCAAGGAAATGCTTGGAAATATTTTCACTTTCCCGCTCTCAACACACAAAATTGGAAATTGGAATTAAATTAGGGGGTGTCTGAGAGAGAAGAAAGAAACAGAGTGTCTTAACACTAGGGTCTCTCCACTTACATTGGCTAAGCTAAGATTAGTTATTTCCTACAAACTACAAGTTTTTGAGTTATATTACATTCATTTTAAGTGTGGAAAATGTACTCTACATACATATATTACAAATACCATACATTTGCTAACTTTATTGCTTATTTATTAACGCGAGTTATCATTTCACGTTATCTTTGACATATAAATATTATCTGAACGTTTCTAATAAAATATATACATAAAACAATCGTATAAAATAGCCATAAAATTAATTTCTGCGACGTTTTACATACTACTACACTACTTACATACTACTACTATGTAGTATGTACTAGTAGAAAATAAATAATTGTTAAAAAAAACAAGTATCATCTATCAAGCACTTTTTTATTGTTAAGATGAACATTTATAAATGACATTGTTTACTATAAACGCATTAATTTACTATATTTTTCAATCAAAGTTCAAAATTAAATTAATCTTTTTTCTCTACTGAAAACCCTGAAGGTTTCAATTGTTATCTCGGGTACGTCTCAATTTTCTCAAAGTGGCGCCAGACGTTAAATATAAACTGTAACAGTTGTCAATATTAATATTATTATTTATAAATGACACAATTAATTAATAGAATAAAACAAATGAATCGAAGCTTTTATTTTTAGCAGGATTTATATCTAAGAACAATCTAAACGGACAATTCGCCTAAATCTAGTAAAACAAATCGCTGCGTTGGGTTCCACTTCGGTTTTCGATTAAATTGTAGAGCAACACATACCTAGGCTCATTTTTATCTATCTTTTTTAGCTATTTACATATGAAATTAGCAAACACTTTTCTCCTTTTTTTACACATAACATGTAATAAAATTCCAAAAGGTTTCAAAAGGTTTGTTCTATAAAAAATGTGAAAATTTTATAAAGATTTCACAGTAATGTAAGACCTTAAATACTGAATCACCTAAAGATCTTATAAAAAAAATAACAATAATTATTTAATTTTATTGAATAACTCACGTATTAATGTAACGTGCGTCAAACTGGCAAATAAAATTATAATGATTAGATATAAAAGATAGATCACACCTAGTGAGTGGTACGTGCGAAACGTGTCAAAATAATATGTAACATCATTTAAATAATAAAGATATTTAATATTTAATCAGATTGTTTTATTATCTTTTTTTTTATAAATTAAAAACATCTGTCGCTTTGGGTGTTGGAAAAAAACATTTTATAGTTAATATACTCGTACTTTTAACCATTATTTAATTTAATTTCGACTCTATATCTATTTTTGGATGGCAAGAACTTTATTTCTGGATGAAAAAATTCCCGTTTTGTTTTTGTAGACGAAGCGTCACGCAATGTTTCGCAAAATCGTCCAAAAGTGAGAGACGAAGTGTCTTAACACTATGTTACCTCTACCTACCCTGATATGATATACGGGAAAAATCGTGAAACTGCGCTACATGCTACACTACATTGAATTCGTGAGATGATGAGATGAACCTTCACTTTTACTCTCATGAAAATTCATCAAATAAAATTTCGTTACTATTACTCTCTACTTTACCTACAATGCCTTCGAAAGACCTTCATTGGTGGACAGTTTTTTTAAATGGTATCTATAATCAACAATAGGTATGTAGTTGCGATCTAAGAAGTTATTCTGAAGCAGGATACGCGATATTACGCAGTCACTTTGCCGACTGTTGTGTCTGGTCGTCTCTAGGATCTACTTTTGTACGAGACTATTTTTACTCTCATCATTATATATATTTTTTTCTTTTATACAGGGTGGAATTGTCTGCACCACTTTAAATGAAACCACAGTTTTAACTACTCTATAAAAGCTTAATATAATTTGGAAAAAAAATAATTCCCAAAAATGAAAAAGTTATTTTTTCAAACAAAATAAATAATAAAAATATCGTTTTAAAATAAAACGCCATTTGTAAAGTATAACATAGGCACGCACACACTTACCTGTCAAAGCGGCAACGTCACATACGTATGTGTGAGTGACACGAAATACAGGTATGGATAAAAATCGTGAAATGAAAAAAAATTCCTACGTCCAAACTGTTGAGGTACCTTGATTAATTTCTTAGGTGTGGATTTGAAATATTTTACCCTATATGCAGTTTCAATAAAAGAAGCGCTGCCTCTTCCACCCTGTATATTGACAGAAAAAAAATCTTATTTATATTTGATTTATTCCTTTTTCCTTCTGGTAGACAAAGTACGACGTTAAATTCCGCCACCCAATACACAACGTCTCGAAAAATTTGTTTTTTCTACACACCCTGGTATATTCAGAATACTGCGTAAAGCTAAAACGAAAATACCACAGTGATTTTGTATGGTGTTTTGAGGTTTCTTAAGTTGTTTATTTCTTAGGGTGTGATTTCATTTATTTCAGCGAATATCGCGATCGCCTCCACGGGTTATTCCATGGGGTGGACGGCGCCAATCAACAGCAAGCTTAAAGCCAATAGCACTGATAACCCTCTCGGAGAACCTGCCTCAGATGACGAAATAGCATGGATGGGATCTCTACTTAACATTGGAGCTATGTTAGGTAAGAAATTAGTATACTTTTAAGATAAAGTATTAAGATACCTTGTATTAAAGCTTCTTCGAAATATACTCATTATTCTCAATTTAAGGACCTATGTGCAAAAATATTAAGTGCATTAACAAATAACATGTCAGTCATGGTGCAGAGGCATAACCGACTATGAACGCGACAGGTTGTAGATTCGATTCACACTCGAGGAAATTATATATTTAATATTTGCATTTCCTCGCTCTGGTAATGAGTAGGCCCAATAATATTCCTAGGTAGAGGAGTGGGAATGAGTCTAAACATGGGAGTAGGAAAAGGAGCGGCCGGGTGGTCAAAATTAAAGAAACAAATGAAATTACTTCACATGTGATTTAAATAAAAACAATTATTTCAACAAATTGATCTTATTTTATTATTACCTTTCAGGACCATTCATTGGTGGTTTCGCTGCATCAAAAGTGGGTAGAAAATGGGGTCTACTGAGTTCAACAGTGCCCCTACTGGTGGGTTGGATTCTAGCAGCGGCTGCCAGCAACATGGCCTTCTTGTACGCGTGCAGGATATTCTGGGGTATCGCTGTTGGCATGCTGTTCACTATATCACCGATGTACTGCGCTGAAATTGCTACGGTATGGTTCCTTCCTTGTTAAATGATGCAGGATAATCTAAAATATCATTTATAAAACTTACTTTCCCTTTTATGATTCCTGATTTTAATATAAAAATCATTGGAAGAAATTGATTCCTAAATATTTATCTGAATGGAAATTGAATCTATAACTATATACAACATTTCGGAATATATAATGGCTAAAGGAGAATGAACTCCAAACGAATTACTAAAAAAGCATTGTATTCACGAAATGTGGGACAATTTGGGGTTATCTGCAGTTCATTTATAAATTTTATATAGGCCATCGTGATGTAATTTCACGCTTTTTTCACTATAGCAGAGTAAAGACGTTACCCACTTTCTGCAAAATTTTTAGGAAATTGATTGTTGAGTGCCAGAGCGGCGAAATGAAAGTAATTTTAATAAAATCATTATTCCGAATGGCGATTGTATCCACAACCACCACGTTTACAATCAGTCTGGCCTGTTGCGTCAATATGGCCTGTAAAATGAGTGATAAATTGATGACAGACAACTGAAGATTTCTTTCTTCCATGACATAAAATCGTTATACCAGATTCTACCTACCAATATGGCACGCATAATACATTTTTATTATTATTTCCTAATAGCTTATACATAAATAAGTATATTTTCTTTTTTCTCCAGGACGACTCACGAGGAGCTCTCGGCTCGTTCCTCCAAATGTTCATAACAGTGGGTTTCCTGCTGGTGTACGGTATAGGCCCGAGCGCGTCGTACGGCGCGGTCGCGTACGTCGGTATAGCGTTCGTCGTTGTGTTCGCTGCTTCCTTCTTCTTTATGCCTGAAACACCCACTTATCATTTGTTGAAAGGTGAGAGTTTTACTTTTTGTTTTTGTTTTCACATGTCTTCTTAATTTGTAGTTAAGATTGAAAGATCGCAGTGTCTCGTTAGTTGACTGTTGACTCTACATGCTACAAAACTTTAAAGGCCTAATTAGATTTAAAATCACATAAAAAGTACTAGTAAATATGTAATGTAAATAAATGTAATAAGTAAATAAGTGTAATTTCCACTGGAAAATGTGGCAAAGTACAACCAAAATATGTTTATTGTAAGAACATTCTATTTATTATTTATTTAATATTTTAATTTAATCTCGCAGAGGACAGGGAAGCCGCAGCACAGTGTTTGTGCACAATCCGCGGCAAGACACGGTCGGGAGTCGAAGCTGAACTAAACGTGATAGCGGCTGACGTCGCCGCGTCCATGGAGAAAACTGCTACGGTTAGTATTTTAAATGGTTTCTTGGAACCGTTTTTAAAAAATAATAATCAATTTAAGAATATACCTACTTTTTAATTCGGTTATAAATTACCTAATCGATAAAGGTCGATATATATTATAGACAATTCCTCTGCCGCTCTTTTTCTTTTTACCAGAGCCACCATTAAGAAATAAAAATATTAAATAATTCCATTCCCTCAAATTGGAATCGAACCCACAACCGTCGTGTTGAGTTACTGTCACCACTGCCGCCTTCACTAAATCTAATGATTGTATAATTCTGCCGACAGCTAAGCGACGTGTTCCGCGGCAGCAACTTCAAGGCGTTCTACATATCTTCTGCGCTGGTCTTCTTCCAGCAGTTCAGCGGCATCAACGCGGTGCTCTTCTACATGACGGACATATTTGAAGCTTCCCAAAGTGGATTAAATCCAGATACCGCTACTATTATTATTGGTGCTGTACAGGTATTGTGTTTTTAAATTCGTTTTATATTATGTGAACTATAAAAACTTCCTTTAAATTTTTAAGTGACTCGGAAAAAAATAATTTCTCAAATAATTTGTTTTTACTAATATATAATACTAGACGCAAATGCGACTTCGTTCGCAAAAATATTTCTGTATATTATTATTATTAATAATATATTTGCATATATCCTTAAATAGTTGGTAGCGTCATTCATCACTCCGCTGGTAGTGGACCGTCTCGGACGTCGTATTCTGCTTTTGGTTTCGTCTTGCGGCACAGCTATTGGTCTGGTTAGTTATATTTACTCTTTTTTTTATTGCTTTACGCTCTGTCCTGCACATAGCAGGGTAGACAGAGGGAACCTATGAACCTTGTGTTCCCATTCCATTTCCAATAAGACATTTCTGTTCCCTACTTTCTGTTAAATTCTGGAAACATTGCGTTTTGACCGGCTTAAACTTACGCAGCGCTTTGCCTCGTTATCTGAAACGAACTAGAAAATTAAAATATTAAATATTTAATTTCCTCGAGTGGGTATCTTACCAACAACTGGCATAATTTAAAAATGTGCAATGCAAAAATGTAGTAAAATAACTAAAATAAATAAATAAATGTATATGTACCTATATATACTGACATTATAGAGCAGTATTGAGTGAAGAAGGATCCCCTAAATTTATAAAAAATGTATGTCAAAAAAAAAAAAAAAACTTAACATGTTCACTTCTTGGGCAGAAGTCCAGTTTATAGTAAAAAAATATTGAGTAAAGGAAATAATTAAATTTTTTAACTTGATTATTTCCTTTCCTTTCTGCTAACCACTTATTAGGCGTATCATCAATACAAAATTTACAATACATTGTGATTGTTTTACAGACTCTCCTAGGAACTTTCTTCCTGTTACAAAGTATGGATAGCCCGGTAGTCCCCAACATTAGTTTCCTGCCAGTGATGTCGCTGGTGCTGTTCATAGTGACGTACTGTTGGGGTCTTGGGCCGCTGCCGTGGGCGGTCATGAGCGAACTGTTCCCCATTGAAGTGAAGGCGGTCGCTTCGCCCATAGCCACCGCTTTCTGCTGGATACTGTCGTTCTTGGTCACTAAGTGAGTGGATGATTAATTTAATCTTCGTTTTACTAGTTAGGTAATCTTAGCCTTAAGTTGTAAGTCAATAGAATTAAATTGATTTTTTTTTATTTTTCCTTAATAGTAATAAGACATCGCAGTGTATTAGTAGTATCAATGACACTCAGTATGAGTTCGATTCCCAAACAGTAGTCAGTAATATTTATTAATTATTATTGACTTAATTTTGATTAAAACATTTTTTTCTTTTTCTCCACAATATCAAGTTGAATGCTTACAAATGTCGGTTGCGATTCAGATATTTAAATTCCAACTAATCTCCAAATTCTGAAAAGCTCTTTAAATTTCAAAATAATTTCGTTTCCCATATTTGGTTTCCAAAAATAGGCTACTTTGGTTCTCAATACCTTTAAATGTACTAAAAATAATGATTGTTTATTTCTTCCAGATTCTTCCCCACCATATCGACGTCGATCGGTAGACATGTTGGTTTCTACATATTCGCGGTGTGCTGTGTGTGCGCGTTCTTCTTCACTCTCTTCATAGTGCCTGAGACTAAGGGCAAGAGCTTCCAGGAAATACAGGAGATGCTCGGCGGAGAGTAAGTTTACATTTTCTTCAGCTTCAAATGTTATCCCACGTGGAAGGATACGCAGAGAAAGCTACAAAAGTCTAAACTTTATCTTACCAAAACGGAGAAATGATAATATTTCATGTCCCTGTTCATTAAACTAACAAACATCGTATTTTCAGTCAGACGCTTTGGCGCTAAGGCACATTGCTTCAAGTTTAAAATGAAAACCCCTAATTCTTAGTTCATTTCGTTTTGGCGTGCCAGTTGAGCACAAATTTTAAAAGAAATGATTTTTGACTCTGTGGTGACAGATATATTACTATTTAAATAGTAAATTAAAAAAAGTATAACTTTCATATACAACATTAATACAGTTTCATTTAACACATGCTTACTTTTTGTTTATTCCTTTTCAGAAAACGTAAACCCGAGAAGGCGTAAATTTATTCCCAGACAACGAATATTTAAACATATTTGTAGAAAATTGAATATTATTGTTAAGTTTTTTTACGAATTGGGACCAAGTCATGTTAAAGCGAGTATTGCCTTAAGTCGTTGTATATTTAATCCACGTATATAAGAGTATAAATTATAATCATTATAATACGAATTATTATTTTAATATTGTGCCAGTTTATCTATCTATTTAATTACCTAATAAATTATTTTTATAATCATATTATTAGAAAAAAATTAAAAATCGCAGAATACTAACTAAAATGAAGGTAATATTGTGTTTTTTTTTAATATTTTATTAAATATATAGGTAATTCAAATGGACATTCAATGTATTTTAGAATACTGAGTGACTGAGTCTGACTTAGATTATTACTTAAGACCTAGATTGGCTATAAACTAGTCAGTAATTTTGTTTAAAACTACCCTTAATAATTCTTAATACCACACATTAATAAAATATATTATATGTTTCAAAATTAGACTGAATATTGTTGAACAATAACTGGCAGCTAATATGAAATTTAAAACGTTATGTAAACTCTACATAAAAATGAGATTTTAGTTTTAAAGCATTCCCCTATAGGTTAGTAGTAAATAATTAAGAAATATAGTGCCTTATCGAAGATTAACGAGAAAATATTTGGATATTTAGACCATTTAAAATGTAAGGATTCCCTAATAATATATGCAAAATTTTAAATGATTAAAATTAAAAGTTAAATTAGTTTCTACAAGAGTTCCTAATAATCATTATTATTCGCTATTTTTCTGAACATTGTTTTTAAAAGTTCTATTTTCTTAAATAATGGTAATATATATATTTTTATTTATGGACTTTAAATTTAAGCAAAAATTTAACTTAAAAACAAATAAAATTATACATAAAAGACCAAAGTACAAATATAGACTTCTAGTAGTCTAAGTAGTAGTTACTGCGTTGTGATACTTTCGTTACATTTTGTTATACTTTTGTACATAGCTATAATTACACACGTAATATAATGTGATATTGTTTTTAAATAAATATTTAATAAAAAAAATGTTTTTAATTCATTCTATTTTTATATGTTAATTTTCTCTTGTGTTTGTCTTATGTTTCCAGCAAGAAGACTATAAATCATTTATTTGTTTAGTAAATCATAATAATGAGCTTCACGCTGGATCCCGCTTGTAGCAGGGCCGAATGAGCCTAGTGTTAAGACACTCCGCTTTCCGCCGAGTTCTGGAGGCATTATGTGTTAATTGATGAAAAATGACCTTTCACAAAAAATATTTTAATCAAGTGTAACTTTATCTAAAGCACAAGCGTATGGTTTGGTTATTTGATAACTCTAACTTTCAATAAAATTAAATAGATAATACTATAACAGACTAAATGTCTTCCAGTCTTATCAGTTTCAATTAAAAAATTTAAAAAATATAAGAAAATCCTTTCAAAGATTCTAAGCAAAACTAAATAATACATTCAGCTCCTGCTTTTATAGAAGCCGGATAAAAATAAAGAAAAACGTTATTTTATTTATTCATTTATTTTAAGAAATATATGTTTCTTTGAGAATCATATGAAAAATACATAACAGATCACATTTATTAGTCTTATATCTAAAAAAATGTACTCCATTTATTATTTACTTTTTAAGTAATTGCAGTGTACAAAAATAACAAAGTCAATAAACTTTATCCAGAGAGGATTCAAATCTTTAAATCAATTAATTAAAAATCAGCATTTTTTATAATAATTTTATTTTGACATTTTTCCATATTTAGTATTATTAGATTTGTTTGACAATACATAAATACGATATGACAACCTTCTTCAGTGTATGCCTTTAGTAAAAAAATGGCACTTCTTAGCCAGTACAGTACTAGAGAGATTGATTTATGGCACGCTTAAACGCTATAAAATAAGAAATTGATTTAATATTCAGATTTTTATAATTTATTAGTAAGTATCTCCCAGATTAGACGCGAAAACAAAAAAGCCTTCAAATCATTCCATTTTCCACACTTATTTCGGCATATCATATGAATAAGACATTTTCTTAATAAAATTTGATGCCCATTATCAAAAACATTTAACTATTAGAACTATTTTTTTTATTGAAATTCTTTATTAATATCATCCATGGCCGCCAATACATCACAAATACTAGCCGCGTGTATTCTGACATCATCGTTTTTCTTAATTTTAAGACTTGCACAATATAATTTTTTATACATGTCGGCCATTTTCTCGTAATCCTTATTAGATTTCGATCTACAATATTGAATTATACTTTTCAGTATAAAATGTAATCTATTCTCGTATAAACATAGAAGACTCTGCTCATTTTGCATGTTCTTTTCGTCGCCGTCTTCTGGTTTTGGATGGTCTTTTTGGTCTTCTGGATCGCGGTCTTTAAGTAATTTCATAATAGAGTGACATTGTCTTAGCAATTCTATTGCGTTTTGTAGTGATTTTAGTTTTAGATTGGGTGATACTGGAATAAGAAAAAAAAAATCGTTTTTATAATGTATGGTTTTAACTGTTGTGTTGTGTTTGTATGTTATGTAATAATAGGATTCGTATCCTTCAACAAACAAGGGACTATTCTCACTTGTGGGAATGAAATTATTGTCATTTCCCCTGTTTAGTAACAATACAAAGCGCGGCGTTGTGTTCCGTCCTTCCACACGCAATGTCTCCAAAATTAGTCGAAGTAAGGGAAAAGAAGGAAGATATTTTAGTACAACGTGCAAAAATTTAAATCTTAGGTTTAATATCTTTAAACATGTGGCATCTTATCATTGATCAAATATTTACGCAAAAAATATACATAAGTACATATTTAAATGAAATACCAAAATAAATATTATAAAGTGATAAAATAATATGTTTTAATCTTAACACAATAAGTTTTGACGCAATGCCAACGCATCAGCTTTGATGTGTCTTTAGTTATACGTGATTTATATACTTTAAGTTATAAGTGATTGTAAATAATTGAAATTACCTGTTTCCCTTTTTTTATCGCCCAAGTTTGGGGTAATCGATTACTGCAAATTCCTCACCCTCATTTCTCCATTCATTCTTCTCTCTTCATCTACTGTCATCACCTTTTAATCATTCCGCACAACTCCAAGTTCCAATAGTGCGACGCCCCAACTTTTCCAATAACCCTACTTTTAAACTGAACCTTTTTTAAGAGCCATTAATCTTACCCTTTTCCATACCTTTTCTATCCTCTTATACCCATACTTCCGCAATTTAGGGTTGAGATTATTTGAATATTTAATACAGACAAAATGAAAACAAGATGAGGTTCCTTTAATCCCCCCTCCCCCACTCACCGGCAGCGTGCGCCTCCAGCGCGGCGACGTGCTCGAGGCGCACGGTGAGGAACATGGCGGCGTCCTCGAGCGCCGCGAACTGCAGCGCCGCCCGGTCGTAGTTGCTGCACGTCGCCTGCAGGAGCACCCTCCTGCGGGGACCTTCGTCGCGAGCGACCCTATATCAAACGAAAACAAAATTTAAAAAAAGTTTTTTCAACATTTATAAAATGTTATTCCACGCTTAAGAAAGAAAACTACTGTTCTATATACTTGGACTATCTATATAATACGTATCTATCATTCTTGGACGGGTTCTAAGTGGCGCGTTTATTAATTTTTTTTATTATATTATTCTTTTACACTCAATGAAATAATCAAAAATCAAATATGCGCAGCCATCTACAGTTAACTTCAGGGCGGCCGCGACGCCGAGACCGTAACGTAAAAAGATAATATTATAAATTGCTTACCTATATTGAGAATGATATAAAGACCCTAATCGATGGTATATCATGGCGGCTCTGAATTGGTACAAATATTGCCTCGGTCCAGGACTAAGGAGGCAAAACTTGAGTGCATGCTTGAAAGCATCCGCCACTTCTGTTATTTCCTAAAAAAGTATATTTTATGATATATGGTTTAAAGTGCAAAATTTAACAAAGGGCGGTGTTAAGTTCCACCACTCAACATAAAAAGAAGTTATCCCATATTTCTATACAAAAATACAGTGTTTAAACTCACATCAGCGTAAACTCCTGGATAATCCTGCATCAACACAGCCCGGGAATATAGATGACAGGACAATTCCCAAGACACAAGTTCCCATATTGAGGTTGCACCACAACTATCACGCGGCCCCAAAAGTTTAAGAGCAGTGGAATAAAGTTCCTCCGCTTCATTGTATAGACGGCGTTTCTCCGCACTTTAGGGTAAAACGGAAAAAATATCTATATAATACAATAATAATTAAAAGTTTCAGAACAATAAATTAAATGGCGGAGGAGATGTATTCTACTGCCTTTAAATTTTAAGAACAGTAATAAATCTCCTTCGCTTCACTGTTTAGACAGCGTTTTTTTTTTGTGGGAAAACGGGAAAAATATATAATAATAGAATTATAATAAATTAAACTCCTCAAAGCCAGTCGTAGCATAGGGACACAAATGTGTGACTATAAATGCGACTGGTTGTGGGTTCGATCCCTCTCTGCCTTCCCTGCTGTATACGAAATGCAGTGTGAAGCTGATAATAAAAATGGGCTTAAAGTTAGCAATGGATTAAAACACAATAAACAAAATACTCACTTAAAACTGCCTTGATCGCAATGCGCCTTGAATCTCATATATCTTGCTTTATTACAGAAGAGTAAGGCCAAGTTAGGTATGTCTTTGACGTCCTCAAATATCGAGGCAGCCTCATCCAAGCACTCCGACGAACGGCGCGACAAAGTGGAAAACTGTTTTAAGAGGAGCTTAGCTTTTGGCGCTTTTTGGTCTGGCTCTTCGACGTATTTCATGTAAACTTCTGTATAGATAGATTATTTATGTCAATATGTATTTTGTTTTCAGAATTGTCTTTATAAATTATAAAAAGTATATTATAAGAGAAATGTGAAAATTGCGCACTAAGACTAACAATTATCCCATTTGGAGGATTTAGTTAAAACTTTACACTAATATATCTTATACATAAAAAACCCACACATATGGTAAAATATATGTAAAAGTTAAAGCGAAGCTGCTTGTGTGTCTAATGTTAAAACCATCGCACCATCAAATTTTCGTGACGTTGGTGACATCGACCACCTCAATCAATATAATAAAATCCCACTAAATGAAAAAGTACTCACGCTGGGCGTCATTCATGTATCTAACGGCCAGGTCGTTGCAGACGGACGCGCGCCGCCGCAGCAGCTCGTCTTTGCGGTGCGCGGCGTCGGACGCACGGTGCGCCGCCAGTATGGCACGCCCGTAGTAACAACAGGACGCCAGCATCGCCTCCAACTCGGTAGTGGGAAGGGTTATTGCTGGTGACAATTGACGGTAAGTGAAGAAATATAGATAATAATAATTTTTGTTTCATCAAAATAGGGCCAGGATTTTCAAAACTCACCTATATCGAACTCGTCCTCAGCAATACCGTCAGTTTCTTCCGTCATGTCATTCTCAATCTCAATCTTGATCTGACTATCAATTTCGTGATCCATTTCAAATTGTTTCCTGTACTGTTCTAAGCTCGTCCAATGTTTGCTCAATTGGAAGAAATTATCACCAACACGACCTATTAAACAACTAGCATCAACCACCCGACTTTTGATGATCATATTGGTTAATAATTTCTGACATTTATTCGCCATATTTATATATTTCAAAGAAAACCCATATTGCTCATGAGAATAACTATATTCCGCCAAAGTAGCGTATGCCAGACATATTTTTTCATATAGTAACGTTTTTAAATGTAGCTTCCAAGCAAAATTGTCGTCCCTGTTCGGTTCGTGCCAAGTTGGTATAGTATTATTTTCTTTTCTAATCAAAATGGCATTTTTATCAACATTAGATTTGGTTTCGATTAAGTAATTTCCCGCTCTATCCATTTTCTTTTCTCGTTTCTTTCTTCTGCTTCTAGAAACATGTTCTTTTTGTCGTTTGAGGGGCTCATATTTCATTTTAATTGGTTCGTATGGGTTCGCCATTTTCGGGTGTTGTTCCTCGTTTATGATTTGTTGTTTGAGACGTTCTCGTTCCTCTTCCTATTCAATAGAATTAACAGAAACTATATCATAAAGGACATATAGTCAATACACGATGGTATCCTACGATAATTATTACATTCCCAATTTCTACCTAACTTTAGAGATAATTATTATATACTATAATAATAAAATAGACAACATTCTACAGAATATCAACGCCTTCACTAAATTACCTGACTAGCTTTTCAAATCAGTTCCATAAATAAATTAAACAATAGCATAATATCTCACCTTGGACTTGTCGATAGTCAAATGGTGCAAAGCCTTCAAGCCTTTGAGAGCGTGTCGCAAAGCTCGACCGCAACGATTAGCAGGTTCAAGACCAAGACCTTTGCCAGCATCGCTCTTTGTCTTCTCTCCCTTAAAATAATTTAAATCAAACTAAAGAAGAGAAAAATATTTATTATTAACAATGTAGGTTTTTTTTAACCTCCGACGCAAACTGAGTTTGATGTGTCTGTGAATGTGTGTATATGTATGAATGTCTGTGACACCGTAACACCCAAACGGATGAATGATGTTGATTTAGTTTTTATTTCTTTGAAAGGCGACTTAACAGACTGTTTTAGCCATTATTCAAATAAATATGTTCAGCCATTAGAATTTTAGTTTTTAGAACCTTTCGTGTATGGTAATTTTTCTATTTTTTATTTAATTAACGTTTTCAGTAAACTAGCATACACTAATTAAATTAAACCTTTTATGAAACTATGAACAATAATTGTCAATTCCTCATAACTTACAGTACGCCGTGATGAATTCCTATGCCCGATATCTCTTAAAGCTAAACCTCGTACTTGCAACGCCAACTCTTCACCGGTGCTGATTTCTTGGTCAACCGCTTCCCCACCTTCTGTGTTAACTTCATCCCTTTCACATTTGTCTTCCTGTCAATCAATTGCTCAGTATGTGAGTAACCAAAAAATTTATCAGGATTTTATAAGATTACTAGTGGGCCCGGACGCGGCTACGCCCGAGAAAATATAAGCCTAAATAATTAAAATAAGTTAAAAAATAATAATAAGTGGAGATTTATTATTAGAAAAAATATCTGAGTAACCGAAATGAACAAACAAAAGAAGTAAAAGTTACTAAAGGAAATTCTTAATATTAGAAAAAAAACCTAAAGTTTGCTGTGCGCGCGTATTAAACATTTTTCTATATTAAATAATTATTAATTTTTGCGAACAATATTAAATAAAATCTCAAATGATTAAAGTTACGATATTTTAAGTGTATAACATCGGTATAGATAACCGAACTGAGATAAATTAATTATAAGCAGCAAATAATTACATAAAAAATTCGAAAATATATAAAAATTTACAAAATCATCAGTCATCTGCCCGTTCGCGTCAATCATGCTATACCACTCGTAGGCTAGGTCATTTGGAATCAGTGACATCTCCTTAATTATTTATTAGAATGTTATACAGTAAACTATAATTTCCATCTAGATGAAATGCTAAGAGTGACTCTTATATTTATTTTCATAAGGATGAATATCAAATTATAAAAATCATCTAATTTTTGTTAATGTATACAAATCTATATCGGCGCGCGCCATGTATGCATTAAGCAAACTCACTTTGGGTGACGTTTTCTTAAAACAATAAACTTTGCAAGCCGTTGTTTAGCAACGCGTAGCGACGATTGTTATTAACATGGCGGAATAAATTCCTTGTCAAATTAATTATTTTAATATATTGGTATATAACGAAAATATTACAAATATGAGAAAAAAAAAGTATCCTATGTTCATCCCGGGACCCTCAAGTATCTCTATATGTGTATTTTATCACAATTAAATTAGCGGTTTGGCCCTGATTGCGTAAAAGACAGACAGACAGACAGAGTTACTTTCGAATTTATAATATAGGTATGGATATTTTTTACCTACTGTTATCACTATGAGACCAATATTTTTTTCGCGTAAAACAACTAACTAGAGATATACAAATCTTATTAAGTACGATTTATATTTATTTAGTTGTCCAATCATTCGACCAAATTCCTTAATAACGATTACTTAAAATGAAAATGATATTCTGTAATATTAATAAAGAAAAATATGTTTTAATAGCCCAAGTGTAAAATAATAAAAAATAATCGTGTTTCTTTGAATATGACGCCTCTATCTTGTAAAATATAACACATTTACTCAAGTGAACATCGAACTCACAACCATTGCCTTGACAGCCGTCAGCCGTAGTCTCACTGTGCCATAATAACCTCTCGTTTATTAGTAGTAGGATAGGCAGTATCTCAGTACTGTGTCTGTGTTCGCCAAACGCTGATTATATTTACTTACTAAAGTTCCATAGTCATATGTGTATCACTACCCATATGACATTGAAGTTTTAGCAAATATTTCGCCAAATACTGCACGTTGGGCCTCTTCAAATGCCAGAAATTAGACAGAAATAAGCACTTTTATAGAAATGAGAATTTGGGACCAATGATAACAAATATTTGAAAAAAGGATGAGCGTAAAATAATAGCGTAATACGTAATAAACAAAATGGTAAAAATTACAGGAATATTAAAAGAATTACAATACAATGATAAATTAAAAATTATGAACGTTATCCTCGGATGAATTATGAATATTTGTCTTCTTTCTCATGAAGATCCAACGATGATGGTCACCACTACATCTAATAATCAACAAAAGGGCCGAAACTAATCCATAGACCCTTTTGTTGATTATAGGACATTATGGCGACAAGGGACTAGCCACTAGCAAATACTTTTTTTACATATAAAATGTGTATATTAACGAAACTAAATCAACTATTGTAAATCTAGCTTAATATGAGAAGGCTCTTTAACTATAAAATAATCTAAAAGTAATTAATTACATACATGATTTGTTTTCTAGCTATACTTTTAAAAAATGACTTTATATTTCTCTTATAACAATCTAAATAATTATAATGATGATGACCACCACAGCATCCTTTACTCCAAAGAAGGGTACAAAAAATTGGTATTAGACCCTTTTGTGGATTATAGGACGCTAAGACGATATACTAAAACAACTACGTTATAGAGAAAGGACACATCTACCAGGACAACATTTTTATAAATACATATATGAATTTGTTGTTGTTTATTTGTTTAATTGTAGCATGTTTTAATTGATAAATGTTGCATTAAATAATAATAACTAGCTACTTTTAATAACCTACTACTCTGTTATATTTTTCACTAAAAAGCGTTTTTATTCTTTACAATCTATTCTATGTGATAAGTTAGTAACTAAATACTTACTCGAGTGGATTTATAATTTCAACGATGTTCATTACACAGCGTTCTTTAGTCCACATAAGGATCGGAACGAAACTTTCTTAGACCCTTTTGTAGATGATAGGACACCGCGGTTAGGGGGCATTCAATGAATATAGCAAGTTTTCTATAAGTCATTTCGTTTATTTATTTACGCTCTTTGGCAACATTAAAATACAATTTTTACTTATTTTTCTTTTGTTTTGATTAAGATACTACATAATGAATTCACTCGAGAAAATTATAACAGATAAAAGACGTATATAATCAAAGAAATATATAATACCCGTTTGTCTGTAAAAATAAAGTTTCTCTACAAGATAGAGGGCATTTTTAAAAAATATCACTTTTTCATACAAAGTATTAACCATGTTTATTTTCATTTTGATTCGGCACGGTTTTTTTCTGACGCTTGGGCAAAAAAATTAACCTATTTTTATCTCAAATTGCATTTAGAATAATGAAATATTTCAGTTCACACTACAACAACATTGAACTACTGAAGTCCTATTTTCACCGTGAGCGTGAACCATTTTATATTTCCATAAATGTTCGTGTTTTAGACAGCACTTCAATAGTTTTGAGTAATAAAACATTAGAGAAAACACATCAATCATCTACAATATAGGAATCAGCTCCACGCTGTATTCCGCGCATATCAGAGTAGACCTAGCATCAGGGCATTCTGTTATCTACTTCTCGAATTTGAGACACGGAGATTAAGTGGCTAAACTTAACTCTGCACTTAGACTTTCCACAGCGAGAATATAAAAATAATTTACATTCCCGAGTGGAGATCGAACCCACAACCATCGCGTTCATAGTAGGACTCTGTCCCATTGCGCCTTAGTGGCCACAGGCAACATATTAAAAAACATTCGACTCCTATTGAAATGGCTAGGATAGTATAAAAGAAATCAATACACACCTTGTCTGTAGTATCACTCATTATTTCGACCTCGTCGTCATCCTTGTCCACGGCACTGTCCACGTCCGACGTGGAGTGCCGCGGGAACTCCGCATAGTTACCGAAGTCTGATTCCTCTTCAGAATCCGAGCTTTCATCTGAAATTAAATGTCACTTTGAATATTTGTACGGACGAAATACATCAATTTTTTAAATACAGAACGAACACTAAGCACTTAGCAATGGGCTGGCAGACTAATGGACAATTGATACGAGATATTGATGCATGCGCACAAGCGTTGCGCAGACTTTTTTTTAGGTTTTCTACGTCATTATTATATACTTTAAGACCTAGGTATCTTTTCTAATTTAAAGAAACTAAAATGAATTAGCCTTGTTAACAGTTGTACCTATATTTAAAAGATAAGATGAGATGAGATAGTAAATATTTTACGCCTGCGCAGTACAGTTAATTGCGCTTAATATGATCATGCCCTGCAACCTGCAATGTGGTTGTGGGTGTGGTTGGTGGTGTTTTGAACACCTTCAAGCTTCACGCTATGAAATGTTTGTTACATATAACATACACATCTAAACTTATTTTTGCGAATAATTTATTAATACTGACTAAAAAATGTTTTAATGTAAACTTTTGTTTAAAAGCTTACTTTACGAAAAACTTTGGACCTGCGCACTACAGAAGCTAACCGCCAATCTAGAAACTTCTATGTAAGAAAATTTGCTTGGCCATTGAAATTAACTACATATATAATTAGGTAATATAATTCCTTGTTAGATATAGTCACGTTTTATAAGTAACTCTTTTCTATTCTATGCTAATTAGCTTTATATAGAGTCAAATAATTATAACGATGTTGGTCCATCATCTTTAAAATTGCCAAAAATGGAAAATTAAAATAAATATGAGACAATTGACGTACCATTTGTATGACTGTACAGCCATAAAATATATTGAGCGTAGAAGACTCCTCAGTCAGTCAGTTTTATTTGAGATAGAAAGGTTTTAACGAATTTTCACAATAGACCTGTACCAAGCGAGAACGACGAACGACCTGGATCAAGCGTGGCACTAGACTAGCTGCTAGGTCTAGGCTATACAGGAGTCGATTATTTCACGCCTGCGCATTCCGGAATTATTGTATCAATGTTGACATGATGATGCCAGTCATGACGCAGGGGCACAAAGTGTGACTGTAAACGTTCGGTATCGGGTTCGATTGCCACTCGAGAAAATGAAATATTAATTTAAATTTATATTTTCATTTCTTCGCTTTGGTTCGCGGCAAAGCGCGGCGTTGAGCTCTGCCCCTCAACACGCAATGCCTCTAGAATTCGGCGGAAAGTGGGAAACCGAGTGTCTTAACACGAGGTTCCCTCTGCCTACCCCGCTGAGTGCGGAATACAGCGTGAAGCTGATTTATTTATTTATAAAAAATGACAGTTACCTTTAAAATTCGGCGAAGCGGGGTTGGTAGTGGCAGGTACGTACAAATCAGCTAACATATAATGCGATGACGCCACAATCTGAGGATATCTCTCCACTTTCAGTAATTCCACGACATGTTCCAACAAGTGCTTGACGTGTTTCGATCTGTTCATCAACCTCATGTTCCTTGCCACTCTGTATAACAACATGGCGACCGGAGTTGTGAAGGGATTGTCCATTGTATCAGGACATAGGGAGGTTAAATCGTATAATTTCACAACGTCATCGTGAGGACCTTTGAACAACCAATAAGTATGGCCGGCTTTCGTTGCATTCGACTTCAAGAACGACAAAATATTTTGCGCTACATTCCTTATAACTTTCGGGGAGAATCTAGAATTTTCCATATTGGGCAAATCCTCAGTTTTCATTGGCTCATATTTTTGGACAATACCATCTAAATGATAGCACATTAGGACTTCTGGAACATTACACATTAGGTTGTCCAGCCAATAGTCTATTCCTGTTAGAACATTTATAGGTTCCCTGGCGTCTCTTAGTCTTAAACTCACACAGGGTCTGTCTTTATCACCAAAAATTGGTAAATTACTACCGATTAACATGTGTATATCTTCAAAAGTCCATAAAACGTTGCGGTTAAAGTTCTGCTCGTTCGTCGGTTCTTCTGGTTTTGTTTCGGGTTCGGGTAGAAAGGGACCTAGTCAACGATGAATATAAATTATAAGTGATATTAAAAATTATTGTTTGGTTATGATTTTTTTGTTGAATTTTAAAAGTTAGTTGAGTTTAGGTTATGTGGAAATTTAAAAATATATAATTGTGTATTTAATAAAAAAGTTTTAAGGAATTAAACTGAAGATAATGCGTTAATTAGTAATAGCATTAGTTTAGTATTTCTTTTTAATATTTAAAGATACATTGATTATGTTTATGTTTCGTACCTCTCCCTAGTCACTATCAGAATGTAAACTAGTTATTAATTACTATATAATTATTAATATTAATAATAACATAAAATAACACAATATGTAAAAATAATATATTTTTTACATATTGGGTTGGCTAAGTCCATACAACACTCAATATTGAATTATTATATAGTTCTAAATCTCGCACTCTAAATGAACTTGTCTACAAGTCGGCTTTCAAAATATTTCGCACAAATATTTTTACCATATACATTTATATCATGAAATAATAATCAAATTAATATTTAAAAAATGACATTTCTCCAAACTGACCTGTCAAACACATAGGCGTGTGAGGCACATCACTCGGCAAGGGTTCCGGATGCGGCACAACACTATGAGAGAGGAACTTGTGAGTTAACTGTAGTGCTGAGCTCGGACTCGGGGCGAGTGTTAGGGACATACGTTCCTTAGTGAAAAAATATAATATATTTGTTATAGCTTCACGTATATAATATACTTCGTGTATAGCAGTGTTAAGATATTCCATTCCCCGCTATCATTGGGCGTTGTGTAGTGGAACCCAACGTATCGTTTTGAGTGGTATTATTGAGAACCCACGACAGTCACACTTACAGTTAAACACTTAGCTGCTACGCAAAACCGGTCACAAAAATGACTATTAAGTAAATATATTTAATAAGGATTTTGTTTCTTAATTGTTAATACATTTTTTGTGGGATTTTGGGACTATATTGGCCACGAATAAAGTTTAAATTAATAGAAACCGAAAATTATCAAAGAATAATTTGATAAAGCATTTAATGATATTTTTTTTTTATAATTAGAAAATTAATTTGCCGTAACTTTACTGTTCAGTTAATTTGTAAAATACAATGTATTCAAAACATTTTTTTTAATAATAAAATATAACATTTTAACGGTGTTTTTATTTTTTCATTACAAAAATATTAAAAGTTAACATTGTTGCTGAAAATAAAGTGCTGCGACATTAAGCCTTTGCCTATTTATACAGTCAGTCATATATTTACCTTTTCAGACATAGTTTTAAGTATATTTTCATAGAAGAAATCCTTCAGCCAGGACCACTCCGACTTCATTAAATATTCATAAACATCAAAATCATCCAAAAGGAGGGTGTTTTCTACTCTGTGGACCATCATGCTTACCTGAAATTAAAAAAATCAATTAGATAAGCTTTTTTACTTTGATTGCATTAAATCAATAAGCATATACAAATTATATGTAAAAACTTTGATACTTTTTTTGTTTTTTTAGCTTCACACTATAATCCTGCATATGGCAGGGTAGGTTGAGGGAAACTAATGTCCACCAATGCATCACCGAATTCTAGGAGCATTGCATGTTGAAGGATGGTGACAGAAAACATCACTAGATACACCATTAGTGTATCCCTCCCTTCCTAAGCCCATGAACACTGTGCTTTCTCTTGATGCCAGGGTGAGAAAATGGAAATATTTCATAATAAAATTTTATATGTGAATAACATAAAGGGATGTTACACCACTCAACTTTATTATATTGTGCTAATATAATACATTATATTATTAAGACAATTATACGTACAGTGCCATTAGGCTGATAAGGTAGTTTTAGTAATTTCTTAATGCATTCTGCGTCAGATATAACATCTACTTCTCCCACACAGTCTGGAAACATGTGAGCCATGCGAAAGCTGAAATGTTTTAAATCATTAAAAAGACTCACTCAAGAACTATTTGCTGTGATATAAAGTACCTTTATATCACAGCAAATAGTTCTTGAGATATATATATAGTGTAAAGTTCTACCACTCAAGATAGATAGTAGGTAAAAGTCTTTATTGCACACTTAAAAAGATACAATACAATAATTTCTTAAAACAAAATGCACAAAGGCCGCCTTATCACTACAAATGATATCTCTTCCAGGAAGGAAGAGACCTCTTCCAGGCAACCAGATTCTGGAAGGATATAATTCTGCATGCTAAGATAATAATTTTTGACTTGTTTTTTAAAAATGTTTAACTCAACATGCAATGCCTCCAGTTTTCGGTAAAAGGAAGAGAGCAGAGTGTCTTAACACTAGACCTATCCTGTTCTTGGGGAATATATTGTGAAGCTGAAAAAAAAACATCTATATTTAGGTATATAATATTTTAAACCTATTCAAAATATTACCTTGAAAGTCCACTATCTCTAGTCAAAATCTGTTTTAGGCCGTATGTGTCTATCCCACCCCAGTTGGAAGGGGGTAGATTAAGATCTGTATTACATTGCAGCCTTGCATATCCCACAGGACTTTGAAATGCTGTGTATTTTACCACCGCCGTGGATTTAACACCGGGTGATGGACTACGATCCTAGAAAATATGATAATTAATAAATAAAATGTATAAAAATAACACTAGTTTAATTATTACTATAAAAGGTTGACTGTTGAAGTAGTGTTTTTTTAGGAAACGTTGAATAACAGCCATAATATATTAATATTACGAAAACAAAGATAGAAAAAAGTTTTGGTTACAAAATGCAATATTATTATATTACCATTATAATTAGTGACAAGTTTATAAACAATCTATTTGCGGGTTACCTTGTTGCGGTTGTATTCGTTTTCATTATCCTCGTTTTCCCTCATATTTAAAATTTCTCGACAAGCAGCAGTGGTAAAAATAAACAGGAATAGCTTAGAACAGTATTTATCAGAATAAAATTAGACTTTTGATGAATTTTAATATTAAGAAATCGCTTAGAAGTACGGCACCGACAATTTCAACACTTTTGGAGTGCGTTTGTCAAAAGCAGGTGTTAATTTAAATGTTTTTTTTTTTTACAAATAATATTGAAAAAACTAATATTATTGCGTTTTTCTTTTTGTTAATAGAACAAATAATATATATCTATATATTGTGGCAATATTATTTCATATTAATAAAATAAGTTTATAAACTATTAATATGTTCTATTTTTATAAAATAATCGGAAATGTCCTTTTTGGTAACTGTCAGTTGTCATAACATTAATGTCAATTCTTAAAAGTCAAAATATGAATCTTGTGTTCTTCCACCCGAAATAGTTATATTAAACAAAATGAAATAGTAAATTAATATTTTACACTATATTATATAATAGCTAACACTAGTCTTAAGTTACAAGTAATCTTCAATTATTGTAGATTTTTTTATATAACCTAAATATTAAATGTGAATAAAAGTAATAAGTCTTGAAAATGCGGCTGACCACCCGTTTATTATCCTCTATCGTGCAAAAACGGCCTTTTTTTATAACAACTCCAATATTTTATGTGAATGCTGGTAAGTAACAAACATACCGACTTCATTTTGTTAAGAAATTTTCTAAATTTATATAATAAATACGAGTTACGAGTTTTAAATATTTTAGAATATATGACAATATAAGTATATTTTTATTATAATTTTCTAATTTATGTAATAAATATATATATAAAGATGTTAACATTTTACACAAAATAGATGTGTATATGTCTAATTTATTTATTTTAGCGCCACATTTGGGTCACTTGTACACAGCAGTAGTGGCAGATGCAATACAGAGATTTGAAAAATTAACAAATCCAGACATCAATGTTATTTTTAGTACAGGTAAATTATATATTTTTATATAAATAAATTATTTTATCATGCATACAACAGGCTGAGCCTAGAGAAGTGTTTAGACACTATATTTGCAATAAACAACAACACACTAAATCTTTCCCACATGAGGAAAATATAATTAACCATTTATTATTATTTATAAATAAATGAGCAATATTACAATTTTTATAGGAACTGATGAACATGGAACTAAAATACAGCAAGCTGCGGCAAAAGCAACTCTTCCATTACAGGAATATTGTAATAACATATCAAAGGAGTATAGAAATCTCTTTAAACAATTTGATGTTGATTATACGGATTTTATTAGAACTACTGAAGATAGGCATAAAAATGCTGTTAAACATTTCTGGGTAAGAATGTTGTTAAGACAATATAAATAAGTTGTTATATAAAAATTTTCATGTAACTTGATAAGGAAGTATGGCTTAGTGGGTATAGCCCTTGGACGGTAAATAAAAGATGTAGGTTCAAGCCCACTACATTTACATTGATAAAGTATAAGATTATACATTTTTTTTTATATAGTATATAACTGATACTTAGTATAGTGTTATCTGGTACTAAGACACTACTTGCCCAGTTTGAGACTTTGTAACAGAGAAAATAGTTTATGAACTTAGAAACACTATCTACCCAAATTATGTGTTAAATGGGGCAGCTGAATGCTGTGCTCTGTATGGTGGGAAGAAATGAAAATAATTGTGCTTATATTCAGACCCTGCCCCACTATGACTATTATTAAAATTATATCTATTAAAATTATATTTATTTAAATTATATTTATTTTCATAACATTAATAGATCGAAGAATATCAGTTACTTTTAAATTAAGTACATAAATTAAAAATTTTATGACTATTTCAAATTACTTTAATATTTATTTGTATTATATTTTTTGTTATTTTCAGAGAACATTAGTAAAAAAAGATTATATTTATAAAGCCAAATATGCAGGTTGGTATAGTGTAAATGATGAAGCATTTGTACCCGAAGCTCATACAAAAGATGAAATCACTAAAGATGGAAAGGTACAAATAACTTAAGTAACTTGTAAGGAAAAATATATGAATAACAAAAATAACAAAGTAAAGGAGAATAATTAGTATCAAATTCAAAAGAATTAAGATTTTGGTAGTACATATTCAAATGAAAATTAACTTATATATTTTTATTTAACTTAGATGAAGTAGGTGCCTAAATATATCAGCATGAATACAGTCAACCCACATTTTGTTTTCAGACAATAAACAATAAAGTGAAATGCTTAAATAAAAAAAATAACCAAAAAGATTTAAGTTTTTTTGCTGAAATTATATATTTTTTATTAAATTATTTTACTTGTTCTTTCCGACATATAGCAAAGTAAACAGAGGGAACCTAGGAGGCTATTGTTAAGGTACTTTGTTCCCATTAAGATACTTCCGTTCCCCACTTTCTGCCGAATTCTGGAGGCATGGTGTGTTAAGTGGAGAAACTGAACGTCGACGTCAGAATGAAGTAAAGAAAATATTTAATATTTCATTTTCTTAAGTAGGAATTGAATCCAGAACCTGTCGCGCTTACAGTCGCATACTTGTGCCCTGCGCCACGACATCCTTTCGAAAAATACATATAATAAGAATACATTAATTTAGAATAATTAGAACATCCTTTTATTTTTCATATATTTCCTTTAGGTAAAAGTGTCAGTAGAATCTGGCCACAGAGTAGAGTGGACAGAGGAAACAAATTACATGTTTAGACTTAGTGCATTCAAAACTCATTTACAGGAATGGCTCAAACAGGGTGTGTATAAAATATTTATTTCTTTAACATATTCTTTTTTGAACAAAATTTGTTATACTAAATAGCACTCTTCACCAGCTAGCCTAGTCTAAATAACTCTTCTAAATCTAAATAAATCAATACCAATAAATAGTTGTGTGTTAAGACCTTGAGATGGAACTGATTAATTTTTCGAAAAATAGGTATTGTATGAAACTACCACCGTAAATTTTTTAGTTATCTCGCATATCGTCATTTATTGTTATTGTTCACATTTTCAATGCAATGCTATAAGCATTATACCTATATCGCAAAAATCAATGATCTTATAAAATATCTTTTTAACAACATTATAGTTTTAATTTTATTTCGACAGATGGCGTTATAACCCCAATTAAATTTCAAAAGCAACTTCAAGACTACTTGTCCAACGAAACTTACTTTCCTGACATTTCTGTCAGTAGACCTTCAAATAGAGTGCATTGGGCTATACAAGTGAGTATTTATTTCTTTTGTTTTTTTCTTTCTTAGATAAATAAATAACTAGCTTATGAATAATTATTGTGATGAATGGCAGATTCTAAGTGCGTAAGGTTAGTCTAATTGCAAGTACAATGGTTTACAATGGTTACAACCGACCGGGACTAAAGTAAAAGCCAAGTTTTTTGATTTGATAATCAAGTTTTTGCGTTACCTGATCTGGTCTAAGCATGGCGTTGTCTTGACACTAAGTTCCCTCTGCCTACCCTGCCATATGCGGGATACAGTGTGAAGCTAAAAAAGTAATATTTGTCACTTTCTTTTTTCTATTAAAGGTACCAGACGATGAAGAACAGAGTATCTATGTGTGGCTCGACGCCCTCATTAATTATTTAACTGTAACCGGATATCCGAATAAGGACATAGTACACAAAAACAGGATATGGCCGCCGGATTTACATGTCGTGGGCAAGGATATACTCAAGTTAGTTGATTTTTATAAATGTATTTTAATTTTGTTTTTGGTAAAATGTCCTCAATTTGATGTAATTATTAGTTTTTATTGGAATACAAGTTTTCAGTATTATGAAAGATACAATTTTTACGTGCTTTTTAACTCAAATTCCATGAGTAATATCAAAAAATGGTTGCACAGACTAATCCACGCCGATACAATTGGCAAATCGATTGAAATAATGGAAGAAATCAATGTAATAAATAGGTTTCACGGTATCTACTGGCCAGCGTTCCTAATGGCGGCTCGCTGGCATCCTCCGCGACGTCTTCTGGTACATTCTCATTGGACAGTAGAGGGTGCTAAAATGTCCAAATCCTTAGGCAATGTCGTCGCCCCCACAGCTGCCCCCGTGCCCAGTGAGGCTTTGAGATATGTGTTATTGAGAGAGGCAACCCTGGCTGACGATGCTAGTTAGTATATAATTTTTTATTGAGAGATATTTGGTTTATACGAAGGTAGAGTTTTTTTAGAAAACATAAAAATTTCAACTTAGCGAGATTCGAACCTGCGCCTTTTGTTTCCAGTCCAACCGCTCTTACCACTTATCCATATCCGTCAAGCTATGGTGATTTTCTTATACGGTTGTTATAATTTATTTATGTTGATTGCTTTTCTCTTGAGAGATTAGTACTGTATGTTACAGTATGACATTGTAAACGTTATGAAACTTCAAAAACTGATAATTTGAGACTCAGAAGAACATTAATTTCTAAAGACATATACAAATATTATCTATTTATTTATTACAGATTATACAGAAACAAAACTAATTAATATAGCTAACTCCGAATTAGCTGATACTCTTGGTAACCTGGTAAGCCGCGTATCAGGCGCGGCGTTAAACCCACGCGCGGAGTTCCCAGCGTTAAGCGCACACGAATTAACGAGTTTGGTTACGCAAAATGTGGTTTCGGAATTGTTGGATAAGATGGATAGGCTACCAGGTGAGTTAAATATTGTTGTTGGTCTTCGAGAAATATGGTTTTCTGGTGACTTTAAAGATGGTCGTTTTTATAGTAATTTCCATAAATAAGCTTTTTATAATTAAAAAATTCGATAGAAAATTAAAGTAGTAAGTTATACAGAAATCAAAAAATGGATTTGTTTTAGTTTTTTAATTATTCAAACAAAGCTTGTCTAAATAACAAGTCCCTCAGTATTTTAATTCTACATTCCCTATGCTACAAAACTATAGTTCAATAAGACTACTCAATAATTTTTCCACAGAGATCTGCCACACTCACTACTCAAATTACCAATTCTATAAAGCAGTGGATGCTATCATCCACGTTTTACACCACACTAATTTATTCTTTGAAACAATGAAACCCTGGGAGCTTAAGAAAAGGCCGGAATGTCAGAAAGAGCTGGATATCATCCTCCACATAACCCTGGAGACCCTCAGGATCTGTTCCATACTTCTGCAGCCGATTATACCCAAAATGTCGGAAAAAATCTTGGATAAGTTGCAAATTCCAAAGGAAAATAGATTTTGGCATTTTTGTGTCCCTTCGTGGAGACAAAATGACGTCATTTCTGAAACTACGAATATTCAAAGTGGGAAATTGGTTTTGTTTCAAAGAATTTATGTAGATAAAGTTAAGAAAAAAGCGAGTGGGTGAGATTATTTAATAAAAACGGGAAGGTGTCAGTTCGATATCTACTCAGATGTGTGAATTATTTTTTATTTCCCCGCTCTATTGCGACTAAACGCGGCGTTAAACGCCACTCAGTACATGTCTGAAATTCAAGCAAAAAGTGAAGAATAAAAAAGAGACATAACAAGAGGCTTTCTCTGTTAAACCTGCTAAATGTGGGGTACCGCATAAAGCTAAACAAAATATTTACATTTGATTTTGATATCTTAAAGTGTTTTGTTATTGTGCATTTTAATTGGATAAATCATATAAAAATTTGAAAACCGAATTTTAATTTGTACCAGTACTGGTTTAGTTATTAATTTTGGAGTGTATGATGTAGAAGTTTTGGAAAATAATTAAGTAAGTCATTTCTAAATTCACATAAAACACCGATAATACTAATAACTGTAATAAAAATTATATTCTTTTATTTCTGAAAATGTGAAATAAGTATGAAGTACAACTACATACTTGCTAGCAACAAAATAGTAACCGAGTATACATATATATCAATATAGACGAAGCTCTATAAGAATGTATAGATAAAGTTGGTTTTTTGTATTAAATATATATAAATGCTTAAACATTTCGTACACTATATTTTAATTTACTTATACTACCTAAAAACTCACTCTCCGTTAAATTCTTT
Organism: Heliconius numata; assembly: GCA_016802625.1. Classification (NCBI taxonomy): domain Eukaryota; kingdom Metazoa; phylum Arthropoda; class Insecta; order Lepidoptera; family Nymphalidae; genus Heliconius; species Heliconius numata. Next base: position 48,011 of record JAEBDU010012943.1, read on the forward strand.
ATTTCTTTTACAAATAATATTTATAATTTCTCTTATATATGGTGCTGTAATTGTAGATTTATGGAAACTGAAGGGAAAGTTGTTGTGTTAATTGGTGAAAAGGCATTTTATGGACATGTTTAACTGATTTTGATGCAAGACGTTAAATTAAAGCTTATATTGTCCTATTAAATCCAGTTTGAGCTTACACAATCTTTTCTTATTTAGATCTTATCTCATTATATACAAAAGAAATTTAAGTTATAGGTATTTTTTTAATAAAATCTAAAGTTATATAAGTTATGTCACTTTCATACTACACATGTATATACTGTTACATAAATAAACACATTTGTAAATAGATCACGATTATTCATATTTTATCGATTTGTCCTTATTTTTATTTTCTGAATTACCATACAATGTACACGATATTGTATGCATTTCTTATATATTAATGTAGTATAGATATTCAATGTTGGACTGATCTTTCTGTATTTACGAATAAATGTTAAATAAAATCTAATATAATAAATGTGTCTTTTATTTACTATGTATTTCATTTTTACTAATTAAAAATAATATATTTCATATCTTTAGAACAAAGTAATATGTATCAAAAATATCTTGATATGTAAAAGTAGTGAGAATGCAAAGCACGTTCATAATATAAAAAATAAAAAAAAATCCTTATTAGATCAACAAAAAGATTTGTAATTGAATTAAATTAATATTTAAAAGAAATAAATGTATCCAAGCGGAGTCCCACTTCAAAATTTTAAAATATATAAAAAAAATAATTGATAATGGATGAATAAAAATCGTATTGGAAAATTGGATGCAATAAAAGCGTGAAACTAATTTTATTCAATAGATTTAGTTATAAGTAAAATTCTTTAGCCTATTCAATAAAGATTTTTTTTTATATATATGAAATTGAAATGGTTACTGTAAAATGTTACTAGGCAATAAAGTATCGATTTCCGACGAAATATGTATATAGATAGTTCTCATACTTTCAAAGGTTTAATTTTATTATACATTTATTTGTAAGTTATGTTTTTGATTAAAAATAATATATATAAGAGACTATCAGTCGATAGTCTCTCATATATATTATTTCATAGTAGGATTAATTTTATTTTTATTCGAAGGTAAAAAAACAACAATACTATATCGGAGTCAATTTATTTATGAATACGCTTATTAAATAATAATATTTGCATCAAAATACTGCAATAACGACTAACAGTATTAAGAAAGCTAAATTACACTCCTAAGCTAGGTACAACCCGCCTCGGCCTTTTGCCTTAACAATTTCAACTTTATTTCCCATACTATAAAGATGAAATTAATATGACAGCGACCCAAACATTACCAATATAAATACAAGTTAATATCTCAATACATTTAGTCGAAAATGCATTCATGAGTATAATACAGGTATGAAAAAATCTAACGTGTAACGAAACGACCAAACAAAATTATTAAAGATACTAAATAAAAAAAAACACTATTAACAATACAATAGACAATAAATTGACGTATAATATAATTTGAATAAAAAAAACCGTCAAAAAAGATACCCGAGACGCGTTCCGTTACACGCTACACATAAATATATAAATATAAATAATAAATTCATACAAAAACTTAGTTACACGCGTACTTTGTAAATGCTCACCAAACTCGATCTCACTGAAATACATTTAAGCTTTTCCAATAAAACTATTGAAACGCTCGACACATTAACGATGACATTTCATTTTATGATCTACATTATTAATAGTTGTCAAAGAAATATAAATAAAAAGGCATCCATTTCGCGCCACCATTTGTTTAATATTGCTAAGTAAAAAAATACTATTGCTATACATATAATATAAAAAACACTATATGCTATGGCGATCTGAATTTTGGAATGGAAAAGCAGTCGGTGGCGACGCGACAACGGATGTTATATACAAAATGATTACACAAAACTTATTTTAACTAAATTTTACAATCTCATTTATATTTCTAGATATTTAATTAAATAAACTTATAAATAACTTCAAATATAAATGAAATAACAAATAATAGTTAAAATTAGTTTAAATTGATCATAAAAAAATTATAACCATACAAAAAATCAGCTAAAACGCTACCGTTTCTGTGAAAACCTGAGCAGTGCTGTTAACTAATAGACCTACAGTGAGCAAATTGACGTAAAAATCTTAAGTTAATACAAATTATTACCTAAGTGTTATTTTCGGTAGTGTTTAGCAACCTGTGACGTCATCGCGAGACTCGAGTCAAAATGCATTAATTACTTACAGCTAACAATGTGGAAGTATCGAATAAAATTATTTTTAAGAAATATGTCGTTTATAATTTGATTGCAAAAACAAAATTTAAAATTGATGTTTAGTCAGAAGTCAAATGTTTCTATTTTTAATCAAATTAAATACGACATATTGTTTAAAAATATTCTTATTTAACATGTCTAATTGCAACAAAAACTAACTATGAAAGTGTCAGTTAGCAATGTACAAGATCGCGTCGAAATACGAGGGTCTCATAAATAAGTTAATTTCATAACGATGGCGTTACGAATTTATATACTTTTTTTGTACGTCGACTTCCAGACGCTTCGAGATATACTATATAAGACTTCAAGGTATTTCGAGAAGTTTCGAATTAAAAGAAATTTTTTTTTGTTCATATAGACGGTATATATAAAAAATTAAAAGCTACAATATTGACATCCAAAACAGGCAAGTGACATTTGTCCTAATCAACATTAATTTTACAATTCCTTAAATACTCGATATATTACAAAAAATATAATCAAAAATAGATAAAGCAAAAGTTTTTACGTACGTATAGAAGATGAAACTTCAAAAAACCGTCCGTACACAGAGGACTATCGCTGTCTCTTTCTAACATAGACAAAGGACAATATGTCTGTCCTTTACTCTCATTAAAGACACGAGATCTCAAAATATGTACGAATCGATATTAAAAATCCTATACAAAACGACATCCACAGAAGATTTAAAATTTTACATAGAAAAAACATCGAGTTTCAAATTCACGATCTAACGCTTATTTATTTTATTTTTTTTCGATTATTCATTATTGCTCGATTGCATATTAGGTAGTTTTGTATTACGTTATATTATTATTATTCAAAAATGTAAAAAAATATTATTTTATTGCATTGAAATCAAAGAAGCTTCGTTCCTTCGCCGACCCACAGATAATAAATATAAAGTACAAACTGACAAAACAGAAAAATAACAAGACGTATCGTGACGTCTCTTTCCCGCCATCTTTAGATAAATTAATAGTCAGTCATATGACTCCTATTTTTTTATTTCACAATCTCTACATTTACTATCTGTATCGACCACATAACTGTATATCCTGTCTAACTTCATTCTAAATACCAAAAAGCTTTATTCCTTCCTATTTACCTATCAAGTATAATCTATTTTGTCTATTTATTATGAAAATATTTGCATTTTTCGTCTCAACCTCGTCCTACACCCAAAGCGATCTAATTTCATTAAAATAGCTTATCATCTTTTCTTTTCCATACATTAATATACACTTGACGAATGAAAATCTGCGTCTAAATTTTATAAGCCTCGCAAAAAATATATAAAAGAGCAATTGAACAAATAGACAAAAATTGGACTAAAGAATTAAAGATTAAAAAAAAAATCATCCAAAACATTAAAAAAAATATTGAAGAAAAATGACTATGCTTTAAATTCATTTCTACAATAAATTCAAAAGGCAAAATTTAAGAGAGTGCTTTACACTGCAAATGCATTCAAAATCAACCAATCTCCTTCCTCCCGTTTATCAATGTTGCCAGTTTTTATATACAATAAAAAAATTATACAATGTCAACTTTGTATGTATATAAAATATTAAACCTCATGACTTTGCTGGCAATATTGATGCTTATTAACAACATTACTGTTTCCCCTTAACTGTTTTGTTCTTTTTACGTTTGAGCTATGATTAAATAACACCTAGCTAGTGACATCGTATATCGTAGATATAGCATTAAAATAAATAAATATACCGTATTCAGAGATAACAATTAATTATCTTTAAAAATTGGACATTTATTAGTTAATTATCGTAAGTTCATCTTTTCTTTAAATGGCGGCTAATTTCACAAATATTCATTATTATTAAATAAATGTTTATAATATTATTTAGTATTAAAATCTACTATATACGTATGTCATCACAATCAGTCACAAAAAAAATAAAAAAATGCTTTCTATGGAACAGTCAATGAACCATACAAATATATTAGTTATCTAAATACATACAAAACAAATAACCTACCACTAAATTGTTCATGTTCTTTACAAAAAAAAATATTTCAAGACTTATGTAACGACTGTTTTAGAGTTAAAACTAGTAACACTAAAAAAAATCAATTTGTGGCTGTTTAAATAAAACATGCTTATTTAATTACTTTCGTATTTAGAAATAAAAAAAAAAGATCTTTATCTTTTATCGTTTTGTTTGTCTTCATATCTTTTTGTATTGCTTCAGTATAGGCAGAAGACACTCACTATATATAATGTTTTCAAATATAAAAAATGGGAGAACAGCCACTATGTTACCGAATAAAAAAGCCTAAAAAAGTCACTACACAACATTTAGCAATTTAACAGGTACAGAAAATGCATTACGTACATACATGCCTACATACAAACAATAATAAAAGGGCATATCTCATAAACATGTATGTCTTTATGATCAAACATTTTTCTTTGTTATTCAAATCATAGTGATTTGTCACATTACTTTAAAAATACAAATATATAAAAACAATATAAAAAATGGTTTAATCTGTACTTCATATTCATATTATAATATTAGTAACAAATTATACTTTCTGTTTATTTCCCTGAAATGTGATTTGAACCCATATCTGCGCTTTTCCAATCAGCCAAATATAACTCCTCTTAACTAACCATAATGACCTTAAAATCAGTGTTTATTATTACATAATATTTATTATAAAACAATATATATATATGAAGAAATAGAAAATAAAGATATGCTTCTACTATATAACTTTGTAAGCTTAAATGAAAATAACTCTTTGAAATACAAATTTCGGCAAAAAACTAATACAAATGATGACTTTCACTTCATTTTAAAATAAAAATATTTATTTTATATAATTAAACTTAATTTTTAATTATTTCAAGTTTCATATAAATTAACTTTTCATATTATTTAATATGAATATATTTAATATGAATATATTATTTTATTTTTCTAATTGTTGTCATGTTTATCTAAACTGTATAGTTTTTTGTATCTGTATATAATCAGTCGTACTTGTATTAAAAATCTTATTAAAAGTTTGAAATTATTGCTTATATTGTTTTTATTATATGTGTTACGGATAACGTTACATTTACGTCGTTTTGAAGACTAAATTAATAATATTTTAAAGTATTTCCATAAATATTAGAAAAATCAATGTTACTTCAATTTCATGACAATATCATAACATTTTGAATAAATATCTAATAACTGACTAAAAAAAATATGTATCTACATAAATACATATATAGAAATGAAAGTTTGTCCGTATGTTTACACAATATGATAAATTTTAATAATTTGACGGATTTATTTACTAGTATTTGTAGCAAGTTTTGTGCGTGTCTATGTTTAATGACGATATTATAAGGTTCGAATTTGTTTTAATAATGATATATGTAAGAAATAAATTTTATTGATTATATATCTATTTAAAATAGGGCATTGCGAAACTTAAATTTAATATTTTATTTTTGAAATTTCAGTTTCTAGCTCACAATTAGGCTGTTAAAGACATTATTTAGAGTAATAATTAATAATTTTGTAGTTCCTTGTAATATCAGTGTCACTATTTTGCGTGACGTCACATTTATGTGTAAGCCATAATATGTTTGTGTAATGACTTCATGTTTCATATATCATGACTGTCCGTATATAAGAATAGTATTAAATCAATAAAAAAACTAAAACCTAATAAAGTAAACAATTTCAGTAATACCTTGTACTATAACAAAGACAATTTATGACGTCACAACACATACCTACGAGACCTGTGTAAATTTGTATGTATGTACATAGTAACTATATGGCATGTAATGTTTACTTATGATGTCACAACACAACTAAACTTATGTGTGTCTATAATGTAGATAGTAACTATACATGATTGTGCATGTGTGAGTAAATGGGTGTGGCTTTGACCAATTTTATTTCCACATGATTGGCTGTTTCTGGAGAAGTAGTCGTGGCTTTAACAAATTTTGAGTCCATATAACTGGTTATAGCTGAACAACTGGTTGTGGCATTCGCATTAACGAACGCTTCGGACGTGTGTATGGGCGCCCTTATGGAGTTGAAAGAATTCGTATTTAGTATGGAAGTGGATGTAACTAATGCCACCGCTGTATCCTGATTTGTTGTATTTAGAAAAGTAGGCGTGTCTGCAACCATTGGTGGGTCGATATAATTAGCCGTAACTAGACAAGTGGGTGTGGCTTCAAAGTCTTTTGTACGTATTTGTATGGGAGTGGGCGTAACTACAACCATGTTTGATTGTTTTCTATGATTCGTTCGACAAAAGGGCGCGATTTCAACCATGTTCGTACGTATCTGTATGGTCGTGGGTGTGTCTGTGGGCGTGGTCGGTCAGCTGAGGGCGGGAGGGGGAGACGCGGGCTGTAGCAAGTGTTCCGGTACAGGAACAGCTCTAAGACGCGGTGGCACTTTCTTTTGAGGACAAAGTACCTGTTAAAAAATGAAGCTTTTTTATTATGTATCATATTTTTTTATTATGTAATAATTTTATTGGGCATTGTGGGTGGGGCAGTGTAGTCTATGAGGGAAACTGAATTATTTTAATAATATAAATAGATACTTACCCGCCTAGCAAATAAGAAGCAGCCAGTGTCATCCTCAGGTGCGGGCGCGTCCGGCGTCAGTTGCAAGTCCGCCGTACGACACTCGCGACCCTCCTCATCTGTAAAACATTATTCAATTTGTCTTATTAAAATGTAAAGTTTCGCATGCTAGCTAGTTTTCTAGCATTACGCTTTGTTCTTAGCGGGAAAGCCCAAGAACTCTCTGCATGCCTCCTTCGCCTCGTTTGTCATCACCCCTCATGTTTTTAACGTGATCTTCCTCCAGTATCATTAACAATGTATTCCCGAAGATCAACCGAGGTTTCCCCTGCCTCTCTAATGTATTGTATAGAATCTCTTGTTACCAGAGCGAAAAAAATTAAAATAATCAACAAACATCTCTTTTACAGTAAAACTCTGTTTTTGAAGAATATAAAATGAGTTAGTAGGATATAAGTTGACAACCTCAACTTTACATTTTACATTATTCAAAGAATAAAAAACTACTTTTTTAAACTACCAACTTTTTTAAAAACAATCTACTCACCAGCACAAAAAACATTCAATTCATTAAAACAGCCAGTTTCAATCATCTCCCTCTGCCATGGTATACTGACACTGCCCGTGCTGAACTTGCCATAGAATGTGTCATCGCCGGCGTCCAGGTTAACACCTTTGACGGTCGAGAATTGTTCTATATCGAGCACGTCCTTCGCGTATACAGCGTGTGGCTGTAAATATACGTGGAGAATATCAAATAATTTCAAAATTGTTATCACAGATACAGCAAGTTACATTCGAAATGGTATAAAGATCATCGTTATCATAAAATTTAATGACTTGATTATTTAACAAGTCATTATATAGTCTTATCCTTTTTATTACCCTAAAAACACCAATAACAAATTACCAAAAGTAACTCACATCTGGCACAAAAGGCGCATCAACCATGCCCGCCTCCAGCCTGGCCCAGTTGAGCCTCGTGAAGAACCGGTGCGCCTTGACGAGGCTGGCGCCGCGCCGCCCCCCGCCGGCGCCCAGTCGCCCGCCCGCGCTCTTGTGCAGCAGGGCCGAGCACAGCGAGCGCGCGCACTCGCTGAACTTGCCTGAATATTTCTCTTGCTCGTGCTGAATGACACGCAGACATCGGAGTTAAAGTTAATTGACGTTAGCCCTCTAAATGTATCATTGTAACTTAATTAGATCGAGTAATCATAACGTTTGTATAAACAAGCGTGCTTTACGAAATTCAAGACGCACAAAGCGCCCACGCTCTTAAGCATTAGACCCGCGCACAAGGAACGCGCCCACTTGCCTAAGTATTTGTCTTGTTCAAGTTAAATGAAACGTTTGACGGGTTAACTTTAATTGTCATTAACGGAGTAAAATACTGAAATACACAAAGACTAAGAATTAAGTTAATCGATGCTAGCGCCTACATGACATTTATAGGTAACGAAACAAAGACCGTATAAATTTTAATTCTTCACGTTAAAGGAACTCATTGAATCTAATCAAAATAGGTAAAACAACATAAATATCTGTACATACGTGCAGAGAATGAAGTTAACAGAGAATAAATTTAGTTTATAATATTATTATTAATGTTGTATCTCATATTAAATATTATAATATAATTTACACGAATATTATGCCTATTAATATTTATTAATAAATGAAATATTCTTAAAGCATATTTATGCTTTTATTTTTTTAAAACATAAATGTAATAAACGATAAATGTTAAAATATGTTGACATATATTACCTTAACCCTTCTATCGACCTCTTCCCGTTTAACCTTCTCTTTGCGCGCCCTGAACGGCGCCCGCCCCTCTATCATTTCATACACGAGACAACCAAACGAAAACCAATCCGGACTGAATGTGTAACGCTCGTTGTCTATTACCTGGAAAAAATTATAAAGTATCTATCTATAATTCTATACTATATTATAAAGCTTAAGAATTTGTTTGATTAAACATGCTAACCGCAGGAACTATTGTTTCATATCGAAACGAAAACCAGTCGGCACAGCTCGCGCGTTACACTCTCTGTCCCGATTGGTTTTTTCTATCTATTAGTACTTAAACCTAATTTTGTTAGCCCTTGATCCTTATAGTGTTAAAACTCGGTTTTGTAAAGTAATCTGACGATAATTAAATCGATCAGAGACTGTTGGTGTAAATTCTGAAAATCCATTAGTCATTCTTATCCATCATCACCCATAATCCGTAAACTAATCTGGCAATTTCAAAAGTAATAGATTAATTGACGAATGACTAAATGGTAACTTAGACACATTCAAATTAAACTTTTGACATAATTAACAAATATATTAGTTAACTAATAACGTAATCGAACCCCCACTGACCTCGGGCGCCATATAGCCCACGGTGCCCACGCGGCCGCGCACGCTGCCGCCCTCCGGCACGTCCATCGCCAGCCCCAGGTCCGAGATGCGCACGTGCCCCGCGTCGTCCAACAGAATGTTTTCTGGTTTGCAATCTCTGATGAAATAATATATATAAACATTAAATAAGCTGGATGAAAGTCCCGGTGCACCGATTCAACGATACATCTATGAGTCGTTATCGACACATCCACACACGTGATCACACATCCATCAACCCCTCCTCCTAAACAATGTAATAAAATCAAAGAATCTGAATTACATGCACTTTTAATTCTAATTGTTGTGTCATCATTAAAACTTGGCAATTATATGTGAAATATGGATGACAATACAATATTATGGTGCATTTGAACTGGTCTGATGATGGAATGGGAAGGTAGCTGATGGAACATTGGCTTGCCTACTAGTAAACACAACATTACACACAAATTTATGCTTATAACGTCAGTCTTATTAATCTGTTTTGTTGAAAAAAGCGTGTTTTTAGTTTTTAAAACCATAAATTTACTATCGAAACTAATGTAAAGCTTCAAATCACATCATTAATTTCACATTTCAAACAAACCTATAGACAATGCCCATTTTGTGTAAATGCTCCAACCCGCACGCAACTTGCGCGGCGTAGAACCGCGAGCGCTCCAAACCGAGGCCGGTGTCAGCTCCGCACATGTTGTATATGTGGAATTTTAGATCACCACCTTTAATTTAAAATGTTATTAAAATCAATGTATATAGAATATATAAAGAAGTGTAACTTCACACTTTCGTTTTCAAATTTTTTGCTGTGAAAAGTGATTAAAACTCAATGGTAGTGGATTTGATTTCTATTTATGGTATTGATTAATTATTTTTTCTTTCCCGTTGTGATAGATACCACCTGTGACTACATGCGAGATACAGCGTGAATGCTATCACAAATTATACAAATATAATATGTTATGTCGGCATTTTGATCTGTTTGTCACTAATTTTATATTAATTTTGTATATTTACTTTTTAAAATATCTATGAGATAAAAATTATTTAATTTTAAAATATACTTATATCCACTCACCATTCATAATGGTCAACACAAGACACAGGGCGTCCTTAGTCTCGTAAGCATAAGCTAAATTCACAACGAATCTAGAATTGATTCGCTGTAGTATTTGTTTCTCCGATAACACCATTCCTTCGCCTTTTCGCTTCTTTATTCTTTTCTTTTCTAATTTTTTGCATGCGTACATTTTACCCGTTGCTCGAACCTGTTGATGAAAAATTTAAAAATGAAATTATTAACTTGTAATACTTATATTAATAAGATTAAGACCATCGTGGCGCGTAATGACAAGTGTGGTTGTTAACGCGACAGTTGTGGGTTCGATTCTCACTTGCGGGAATGAGGTATTTAATTTATTCCTTGCTCTGGTCAGAAGACAAAGCGCCAAAAATTCACCACTCAACATGCAATGTCTCGAGAATTCGGAAGTGTGTGGAGGACGGAGTGCCTGAACTCTAGGTTCCTTCTGCCTACCCTGCTAAACGCAGGATACAGTGTAAAACTAATAAATAAGTAGAAAGAGCAGTGCAACATTTTTTTCCTTATCGACTTTAAAATTTCACCTTGTTTGACATTACTTTTTGGTAATATGTATTGCAAAAACTTAAAAAGTAGTAGTTCCTTAAAAATACAGATCATATAAAAAATATTAAAAACCAAATAACCTCACTAGTCTCACCTGACAAGCGCAAACTTCGCCAAAACCACCTTTGCCCAGCACCCTGTACATCCTGAAGGTGTTTTGGGTGACCGGCTGCGCCTCGAGCCATTTCCATTGTAAATATCTGAGAAATAAGTAAGTAGAATATGATATATTGCACTCCTATTTTATAGAGCGACGTAAAATACGCGTTTGTTTTGTCAACCATGTGCTAATGTGTGTTTGTGTGTCATTTATTTTAAAAGTCCTGTGTTTCTATTTCATTATTATAAAAAGTTTCAGCTTTCTGCACCTTCTGGCTATACGAGCTTTAAATATCATTTTCAAGTCATTTTCGTAAAGAGGAACTCCTCTTACACTTATTGATTGATTATACTACCACGTTATACTAGAAATTCACAACAAACAAGTGCTTGGAAACGTTTAAGCTAAAAAGCGATTTCAGATCGATTTTTTTATAATAAATACCTGTGGAAGTACATGGAACGTTCGAACTCCGCGAACGGACTGCCCGCTAGGAAGCTTTTGACACATCGTATACATTCGCTGAATATGTCCTTGGCACCGCCTGAAATCAATAAAACAATTTAAATTAACTATATAATTCATGTAAGGTTTTACACGGATTTTTAAATTAAATTACTTTGGAGACAATTAATAGAATCAAAAGATGTCAGAATTGTAAGTCCTAGAGAAGAAGTACTATGGACTCGGAAAGCTGATGAGGACCAGCATTAAGTTAAAAAGAGAGAGAAAAATAATAAGAGAAAAAGCGTAAGACCAAATAGCTGTAGTGTATTTTTTTTGTTTCTTATCGTTTATAACAAAAATTTCAAATTACAATTTGACAAACTTAATTTCTAACTTCTCCCTAACAAGCAAACAGTCATTCACTCATCTCTTACCTTCAAGTAACTTGCTCGCGTCATCTATGATGTCCGATGGCACCACATCCGTGACGGCCTCTCCGTTCTCCGTCTGCAGGTACCTGCTGAACACGTCCGCTGCGAGCGCCACTCGATTCTCGTCCACTTCGACCTCATACCTCTCCGCCTGGAATATATTACGCTCCATTTTATAATATTTTAAGCTTATTCACACACTTAAGATTAGATTTATATTGGAATTATGTACCATATTTAATCGTAGCAGGATGTGCTTTGATTAACGAAGAGAGACAAAAAATGGTGGGAAGTTGTGTAAATAAAAAGATGAGGGTTCAAATCAGTCTACGTTTATGGGATTTTATATCGGTGAAAAAGCAATCATACAGATAGTTACTTTACTTTAGTTGTATTGTAAATTCAATTTCATAATTGTAGGTCCATGGAAAAGAAATGCTCGTATCTTTGGTTTGCGTTCACTTATAACCTGAGTATTAAATATTAATTGGAGCCTCGATACCTCCCCGCGATCTCGAGATAAATAGTTTTTACAGATAGACAACGAAGTGATCCTATAATAGTTCCTTATTTTCTTTTTTAGCTACGGAACCCTATAAAGTAATATCTGGCATTACTAAAAGATTGAAATGTATGGATAGACGAGTTTTTTCTATTACAATTTATATATTAAATATAATAAAAAATATTTCATTAGACGCGTAGTCACCGATCTGTTTGTCGTCGTTACCATCGCAAAAGCTATTGAAGCGTTCACAATATCTAATATGGCACTGAAGCATTTAAACATGAATAATAGCTAAAGCCAATATAAAATAACATATTTATAAATTGTATACACCTATCTCGAACAAAAAAATAAGTATTACATTTAATAAAAACTGATTATTGAAATATTGTAATACTTTTTTTTTAGTTTCACGGTGTTCCCACATATAGCAAGCAGGGCAGGCTGAGTGAACCTAGTGTTAAGAAACTTCGTTCCCCACGCACAATTCAATTTTCGAAATATTTCGTGTTGGGTGGCGGAACTAAACATCGCGTTTTGTCTTGATTCCAGAGCGAGGAAATTAAATAATTCACTATCCACACCACCCACATTAGTGAAGATCGAACCCAAAATGGTTGCATTCATAATCAGACGTGCCGCCGCGCTATAACGACTAGTATGAGTAAATTATATAATATATCAAATATATTATAGAAAATCTATCAAAAATTACAAAGAATATAAGCACAATCGTCCATGTCATGGGGGGTCCATGCCCATTGCCCGTTCCATGAGATATCGATAACAATAGAACTCATATAAAGGGCCCGTTTAAAAGTGCGTTACATAGATTAACGACTTCACGAGTCATTAGCTCAACCGCTCAGCCGTCTATCTGCTGACTGACAGAGTGCTACATAAATATAGTACAATTTTCACACTAGTGTATGCGCGTGGCGTTGCTTGAATTTTAGTTTTATTTTTATCATTTCATTATTCAATAATATTTGAATTTGTTTTAGATAACAAAAAGTCACTTTGAAACAAAACTCCAGATGGGATGAGAAGAACTATTTAAAGTTACATGGATCGTGGATCATGGATGGATGGTTACGAGTGATCCATGGAATTCTAAATAGTTCTTCTCTTTAACTTACGTGCCAATAGCTACTCTAGCATACTTTTTTTTAATCCGCTTTAGTAATTACCTAATTGTTCTAAGAAAATAATAATTAACTAAATATATAAAATTCCGTTTCATTCTAAGACCACTTATGCCAACAATTTAAATTAATAACAAAATAAAACTTATGATAAAACTATAAGAAGAGAAATGAGGCCATAGCGGCACAGCCACATACTGTAAACCGACGATGTGGTAGGTTAAATTCTCACTCGGGAGAATGAAATATTTTTGTTTCCTCACCATGATGAAAAGACAAAAGGCGGCGTTAAGATCCGCGCCACTCAGAAAATTACCTTATAGAAATCAGGGGACGGACTGTCTCAACACTAGTTTTACTCAATAAAGCATGATACGGCGTGAAACAAAAATGAAAAAGAAGAGAATTCTAATGCTTATCTAGTTCGTTTGTGAATAGCTGTGCAGGGATTCATAGAATGTAAATCTCGTAGATCTTAAGGAATGCTTTGTTGGAATATCTTAGTGCGGTATTCTAAGCTTTTGTTAAACCAAAATAATTTGTAAACTAACTATCTCAATTACATACTCGTAGCATGGTCGCTGGTACAAACTAGTTACTTAATAAATAAAGTTTAAATCAAGATATATGTTGCTATGAAATTGAAAATTTGACAACCTTTTGCGCGGTAAATATGAAGAATTTTAATTCTTCATATTTTCAAAAATAACCAGTCACGGTACAGGGGCACAAAGTATGATTGTAAACGTGGCTGATTTTGGTTTCGGTCCCCACTCGAGGAAATTAAATATTTATTTTAATTTAGATTTCCATTTATTCGCTCCGGTATCGAGGCGAAGCGCGGCGTTGTGTTCCGCCACTCAACATACAGTGAAGAACAAGGTAGCTTAACACTGAGTTCCCTCTGCCTACCCAGCTGTGTGCGGGATACAGCGTAAAGATGATCATTTTTAAATTCAAAAATAAAGAGATTTTTAGATTTTTAGATCTTTACGGATCTCTTCTTTCTCCATATGCTATTTAGAGACACTATAAGCTCCGAGAGGCCATGACCCGAAGCTCTAATAAAGCAATGAAATAATAAAGATTTCTAATTAGTTTTTCAACTCATTTTACATTTATTATTATAAAAAAGTTAAAAATATTACATTTTTTCTACGAATGGAAATCGAACTTACGACCATAGCATACACAATAGCTTCATTACTAATATTATGTATAGTTAAAACGCACTTGCCCCAATATATTACTCAACTATACCGTTTAACATTATCATTCCACACATGAATGGTTTGATTCGTCGTATCTTTTATCAATAATCAATACAAATATTTACTTTCACCGGAAATAGAACCTTAAACATTTTATGATTTACTATTATACACAAATATAAGTAAATCCTATAATAAAAAGTTTTCTTCTTTTTAATTTTTGTAAACCACGCCATTATGCCATAAAATACTTAATTATATTTTACTTATTTATTCATCATTATATTAAATGTAGCATAATCATCAAGCATTAACTGAATTATCAGTGTTTTGTAGTGCGTTCCAATGTCAAAGATGCGAGTGGGCAGTTCGTTAAATCGATGTTGCAACATAATACGAGGCGCTATAGGAAATTCACTTTGAATTCATGAATCGTGACCAGTGAAAACTTGTTTTTTTAAGTTCACGTCATATCCCGTATATAGCAGGATAGGCAGAGGGGACCTAGTGTCAATGTTAAAACACTCTGTTCTTTCTTTTTTTTATTTCTTACGATCACTTTTTTATTATTTTCTAAATGCAGAAAATATTTAGATATTTGCGAAATCTTAAAAAAATATTATTTATTAGAGAAAGTCGAGCAAGTCTCAAAAGATACCTTAGAGATATTGAGTAGGTGATTCTGTGCCTGACTGGAAACACGAAGGTTGTGGGTTATTTCCTCGCTATGATAACAAAAAAAATGTGGCGATGAGTTCCACCACTCAAGCAAAGCAAATCAGGTTGTGCGTGGGAGTGTCTTAACACTAAGTTTCCTCTGCCTATCCTACTACATAAAATACAATACAAGCGTAAACCTAAAAAAAATCAATAAACTATTTAATACAGTATGCACTTGTAATTTTATCACACGCTACTAAAGCAGAAGTTGCAAATTGGCCAGTAGCAGCCAGCATACGAGTACATCAAAGATTCCTCCCCGACGCGACCGCCGAGTATGAATCATATTAACGCGCGTCTGCTATTGAAATATAACTTCATTAATCAATTGTAACTGGATTTATAAATTAATTTTGTATGAGAGAAGCACTGACTTGGCATAAAAAAGCGAACGGTGGTAGTGAGTTTAAATAAATATTCTGTAAAAGAACATTAACAACGCTCTATAAAATTGTGGCAATTCCTATTGTACCCGTACATTTTATTTTGCTTACTTAGGATATTTTTTTATTAATTATATATAAGCAATAAATATATTTAAATTACATATTATAAAATGGAAATACATATTTGTTTTAGGTATTTACGTATACTGTATAAATCTATATATTACATAAAATTCTTCCGTGTTACTAGGAGACAAGAAACAGGCGCTAACATACTGAACTAAGGAAATTTAGGCATGTAGGTAGGTTAGGGAACGAAGGAGAACACAAAGAAAGGATTTCTTGAAAATCCTACGCTATCGTAAAAGAAGGGGATTTTAAAGTCAAATTTTCTTATAGGCCAAGTAAAAAAGAGGAATAGTATGATGAAAACTAGACAAAATCAAGCATATGGTCACACATTCATATAAATAGATTACCACCCACACAACAAAAAGAAAGTTGAAGAGATATAAGTGGAACGCGTCACGAAATTTCACCAAATGTTAACTCATCACAGTTTATAAGTGAATTTTAAAGTTAGTTATTAGATATTCTTAATAAATACTTTAATTATAACATCCTCTCCATCTTAGAGGTTATGAGATACTTGGGCAGAAAGAACCTAGTACCTGGATTCTCAGTTTTACCTCTCTCTCTCTCTCTCAGACCTCTAAGTTTAAAGCCCTCTAATATACTCGTATAGTCACTTCATCTTAACTCTAGTGAAATTAAAAATACCAACCGCATCTAAGAAACTGTTGTACTTGTGATAGTGTGGCCGGTTGCGTTCGCAGAACTGTCTGAACAGCAGTTTGCCTATAGGCTGCTGGTCCACCACGTAGTCATACTCTACATCTGGAATTAAATGAAAAATATATTTTTAAATTATATATCACAACAATACATTATGTAATTAAAATTAACCGAGAACATTTCTTTCTTCTTTACCCGACTGCGCGACCAAATGAGGGTAATGCGTTTATCAGTCGATGTTTGTATGTATGTTTATTTTTATGTGTTGTTATAGAAAACAAACCGGTTAATTGGCTTCGGTGATGAAAGATAAAATTGTCGAATAATCAAAATTCACCATACAACGACGAACACGCCAAATACTGTTCAAATGAAAGTAAAAAAATTCGACGAACTACATCGAGTGGGTTGTTAGTTAATAGAAAATCTAAAATTAAAATTATGTACTGATTTTTAGGTTCCTATCATAATTTTTTCTTATATGTAACAGTATAGGATACACTATAACGATTTTAAAAAAAATAAACAACTGGTATCGCAAAGGAGGCGGGATGATTATATTATATTTTCACCCCGATATAATTATACGTATAATATTCACAGGTACATAAATATGTATACATGAAAAACCCGAACCGAATTTTTTGCTCGTTCTGGAACAAATGTAACTTTAAATATCATTGTGGATTCATTTTTTCATTTCATAAAAATTGCATAATATCAAAGAAAGCGTATCAATTCAAATCTGTACCGATCAAATCGTAAACCCCCATTATATACAGACAGACACATAAATTTTTTAAAAGCAATAAAAGAAAATAAGAACTGTAACAACCATTCTTTCAACCCTTAAGTACCTAGCTATAAATAAAATCTTGCATAGAATATACCACTATTAAGCTAAACAACATATAAGCATATATATGTAGATACGTAAACGCAATAAATTTCGTTGTAATGAAATTGTATGTTAATATTGAGAACAAACACGAATTTATTATGCATGTTATACGGTGGGGTCGAGCAGAAAATGTAAGCTTAAAAATTTACAAGGCGCCTTTTGTATTGAATACATTCAAATATTATAAGGAACAATTTTAAAAAATATTCATTTTTAGAAGTAATCCTAAATACTAAATCAACTGGTCGTATCAAACGTCGTATATCATTTTTAAAAAAACCAAAGAATTACCTTATACAGAAAGAAATAGAGAATCACTTTCCTATCTCTCTGCCCTTAACATCCCTCAAAGATCTATTTAGTTATAAATCATTGAACCATATCACATCACTCATCCCACGCCATTCAGCCCGATAATTTGAAATTTAGTTCAAACGTCGACACTTAAAATTTCTCACAACTGGACACTGATCGAAGGGAGCTGTCGAGACTTTTTGGGTCACCAACGTTAGCGTTTGGCAATTGTTTGTATCAATCGACAGCCCGATAAAAATCAGAATGTCGGTTTGTAAACAAATTTTGATGTTGGGCATTACGTCATACTTGAAGTTTAAAATTAAAGAGAGTTTCTACACTCGGTAAGTAATGTTTCTGTAAAAACATCAAAAGATAGAGAAATGGATTTATCCTCTTTAGACCTACGATATTGCTTTTTAATGAACCAAAATTATTCATAATATTATTTAAACTAATTAATAGTCGCGCAATATGTATTCACTTTCAGTTTTCTATTTTCCGTCAAATTAACGGCGACGACAATAAACGACGGTTCAAAGATTCGTTCAAAACAATATGATAAAGTAATATATATATGTACAAGCAACCATGTACATATACAGGGTGAGTCATATTGAACTTTCCGATTTCAATAAGGTGTGTATTAAAAACAAAGCGACATGCAGTAAAAATTATTTTATTGTTTGAAAGCACATAACATGCAGTTTTAATTTAGTTGGTTTTAAAAATGATATCCTGTAAATGTCTACCTCCATTGACCACACACTGCTGAAGCCTTTCCCGGAAGTTGTCCATTACTCGTCGAGTCATATTCAGCGGAATAGCATTGATTTCTTCCGTGATTGCAGCCTTCAGTTCATCGATGGTTCGGGGACGATGCGTGTACACCTTTTCCTTCAGGTAACCCCAGAGAAAGAAATCGCAGGGGGTTAAATCAGGTGATCTCGGCGGCCACCCAACGTCACCTCGCAAAGAAATGAGATGACCGGGAAACATTTGTCGCAGGATTTCCATTGAACGCCTGGATGTATGGGCTGTAGCACCATCTTGTTGGAACCAGATGTTATCGTTGTCATGATTCTGCGTTAATTCCTCCAATTTCGGTTTCAGAAAAGTTTCAAGCATGTCGCAATACCGAGCAGAGGTAACTGTGACGACTTGACCATCTTCTTCAAAAAAATAGGGACCCCACACACCAAACTCTGCAATAGCGCACCACACTGTCACTCGAGGGCTGTGAAGTGGTCGTTCGTGTAGGTTTCGTGGGTTATTCTCAGCCCAGTATCGAAAATTCTGTTTGTTGACAGTTCCGGCGAGGTGAAAATGTGCCTCATCACTGAAGATCAAAACAGCAGTGCGGGGGATCTGCTGAATGTCGCGGCATAAATTTGTTCGTGTGTCTAAGTCTCTAACTGTTAATTCTTGCACTACCTGAATCTTGTATGGGTGAAATTTAAGGTCTCTATGCAGTATTCTGCGGACACTACTGAAAGATAATCCTAGTGAAGCGGCATGTTTCCGAACAGAACGCCGAGGGGATTGTTGAATTGAAGCCCGCACTCTATCCACGTTTTCCGCTGACGTTGACGTCCTAATTCGGCCTTGTGGTCTTGTTTTTAATGCTGATGATGTTGCTCTAAAATTTGATACCCAATTTCTGATTGTTGGTCCAGTGGGAATGGGATCACGTCGACCAATAGCAAAATGTAAACGGAACGCACGCTGTGTTGTGATCACGGAGCCGCCATTTTTAATAAACTCTTCAACTACGAACGCACGATGTTGTCCCGACCAAGCCATTGCTCACACTAAAACTGCATGTCATGGCGCGTCTAATGACACCATCCCCACCCTTCTACTCCTTCCCTTCTTCGTGCAACGTCCTTCCAAAACCGGAAAGTTCAATATGACTCACCCTGTATATACTATAGTATGGAAAGTTAAAGTAATTAGTTTCTAATTAATACCAATTGCCCGGGGACCGCTTTAATTACCGCACATCTTTTGTAATTAAGTCTATGTAATTTACTTTTTTGCAATTATATAATTAAAATATTATAATAAATTTGTTATACATGTGAATGTTTATTCTCTATGGAACAGTATCTACGTTCGCCCGTTTTAATATATGTTAATATGAATTTATATGTTGTAATAAATTGTAGGTAGGGAAAATCTGCAATAAAGTCACTGTTTTTGAGGATTCAGTCGCAAATCAGAATTAGAGAAGAGTGTTTTGATATTCCATTTTCTCTCTCCACGTCTACGCTGCAATATACCTACAGCATAAAGCGTGAAAGCTGATGAACTCAAAACATGATAATAAAAGCTCTCAAAATGCAATTAACTAAAGTTCCATCTATTATTCTACCATTTCATCTCTTAACCAAAACGAGGATAGCATAGTCTCGGGACAATATTAACGATGTTATAATTCCGTATCCTTGTAGAAGTCGTAAACGTCGGCAGTTGTACTGAATACTTGGCTCCCCATTACCATAGCTAACACGGTTATATAATAAGAAATGGTTTAATGGAATTTTAATAAAATTGTTTATATTCATATAAAATACTTAAAAATAAAACAAACCCATTCTGTTACCTATAATAATTTTTACAGGTTAATATGCCTATATGACATAATTTGGGCGAAGCAGTGAGCGAGTAGGTATTTTGCATACATTTATAGAAGCTAAACTTATATAGGACCAATAGTTTAGATTTTACTGAAAACCATTTTCAATTTTAATATATATTTCCAAAATATGCAAATTCCTTATTATAATACGTACAGATTAAAGAATTTTCATTTAGAGCAACAAAGGTGCCGTTATTACTACATTTATCTCAAGTTCATTGTTTAAAGTGCTCAACCATTAAGGGAAGAATTCAATGAAATTTAAAAGGTCTTTATTTGAAATGGCCAGGCTTAGAAATACAAAGATTACTTTTTTTTTAATTTCACGCCGTATCTTGCAAAGTGGGGTAGAAAGTGTTAGCAAGCAAGTGTTCAAACATCCCATTTCCTTCTTTCCGCCCAATTTTCGCGGAACTCAACGCCGCGTGAGGTCTTGAGCGAGGTAACAAAAAGAAATTTAGTCCCCGACTTAGAATCGAACCAGCAGCCATTACCTTAACAGTCAGTCCAGTTCCGCTACGCCACGACGACTACCCTCATTCAAAATGTAACAAGAATAATAAAACATAATATGATTTACGTTCGGGTCACAGATTTAAAGTAACATTGCTATTCATAATGCATCAACAATCTCGCTAACAATTTTTCCGCCATCCAATACCATCGTACGTGAGCTTCGAACGTTTCCTCTTCCTTGCATTTTACATGGAGAATAATATTTCTTTTCAACGATTTATTGCACTTACAGTGTAGCATACGGAATACTTTATATTTAAAGGTAATTTTGATATGAGATCCGATTCGTCTGATTGTAAACGCGACGGTTGTGGGTTCGATCCCACTCGGGGGATTGATTATTTATATTCTTCGCTCTGGTAAGAAGAAGCGTCGAGTTGCACCACTCAACATGAATTGTTTGTAAAATTGAGCGCTTAGCCTCATTACCAAGGTGAAAATGTAAAATATTTAATTTCCTCGAGTGAGGATCGAACCAACAACTAGTTACATTCACAGTCCCACTTTATAACCCTGCGCCACGGCTGGCCTAAATATAATAAAAATAAAATAACATTCTATTTAAAACTAGAAAAGAAAAACAAAATAATTATGTGGAATAACATTCCGAGTACCTCCACCACAATGTAAGTAAGTATGTGAAATAAGAAATTGCACAAGCTTTTGGCTAATAAGCTTGCATTCGTGGACATGAAAAGTAAAAAAAAACAAACAATTTTTATAGTCTGTGCATTAACTTGCTAATAAACTCACAACATATCTGGGTCCTTGATCTTGTATCGAGTTTTATTTCATTTTAAATATTTCATATCAGTGCTAAGTGATTTTTTTATTTAATTGCCGTTGGTCAATTCCGATAATAACGGCACTTTCGTACAAATAATATTTGCAAATGTTACAAAATTGGGCTCAATTGAGAAAATGTAAAAATAAAAATTCTACAATAATGCCATTGAATGCAGAGAGCATGAACGAAATTTATAATTTTTTAAATGCAAATTAGTTTCAGAAGAGTTTGGGTGAAGTTTTATTAAAATAACGCAAAGAAATTACATTATTATAGTCAAAGTGACTGTAGTCTGAGTTTTTAAACACGCAATTAAAAAGTACAAAGGGGGAAATATATTATTGTATTAAATAAAAATAAAGCGCGAAAATTTATATATAAATTCTGATATAAACATTAAAACGATATCAGGGCTATTTTTTTTTCTAACTAAAAAATAATGTATGCAACAGTTAAATATAACCTATATATACCTATAACCTTTCTTTTTTTACAATAAAACAGGGAAACAATGTTTTTTTTTACGTTGGAATAATAATAGCAGAACGTTTCTTTATAAGAAGTGAGATCAATCGAGGTGTGTAGCTTGGTCTTTTCGAAACATCGCCCACCTCGTGATGGAATCTGTTAAATTTCATATGCCCGACAAATTTACTAAATAAAATTGCTTTCATCTTTACGAGTCATCCATATTTTTCCAGAGTGAAACCAGTGATATGACACTATCATTTTCTAATAATAACATATTTTGAACCAATTCACTTCAATAATTTAGAAAATATAGTAACGATCATTTTAATTCAGTGGCCACTAACGCTAGCTAAAAAAACTGTTTTTATATAACACACTCAAATAAAGAATATTTCTATTATAACAAATATTAACTAAAAATACAATATTAAATAATATTAACGAATAATAATATTGAATTGCATAGTCAGTTCATAGACTTACATTAGGTCCAGAGTTTAAAAACCATAAAAAAATGGGAATAGTGTTGTACCGCAAGTACCATTTCACCTGCACCGAAGGGCCGCAACCAATAATAGACGATTGACGTCACGCATTCCTGACGCCGACGTCATCACATATCACTATAACAATTAACCTTACACTTTACCTCGGTAAGAAAATATTTACTGCTTTCCATTTTAGTTACACACAAAATTCTGGAACGGCTCGCCGCTCGGGTAAACTATCATAGAAGATACTTACAGGTAGGTAAGTTTTTAAAGTCTTAAAAATATTTTCCAATTAAAGCAATGTCAATGACATTTTAGTATCGAGACAATGCTCAAGCAAAATCGTAACCCAGTTACATTATCATAATTAAAGACGTTGGCGTTTAACAGGGTCTCAGCTAGAGATGGGCGTTATCATTTTTTTCCGTTAACGGTTATGAAACCGATATATGGTTTTCGTATCGATATCAAAAACGGTTTTCAGATATCGTTTTTTTTTCGAATTGTCAATAAACGCAAAATCATAATTATAACATTATAATATCATAATAAATATATGTAATTAGTATTACATATAAATAAAAACTATAATTAAATGTAAAAAAAACAATATTTAGTAATTAAATTGAAATAATATTAAAATACAAAATCATATCCAAATTTCAACCTTATTCATTTACTTAGAAGTTCGATTTCATAACGACGAAATAATAACTTGTAGATGTAATGTAAGAAAACCGCCGAAACATGAATCTGTTAGTTAGTTAGTTATCGGGTATTCGCTTCATTTCTTTTACACCCGTGAAGAATATACGGATAGAAAGAGAGGTAGCGAATATCAGTTTATCAGATATTCGCCTTATCTCATTTACGCCCGTTCGGAATAAGTTAGTTAGAAAGAGAGGAAGTTAGTTTTAATATAAAACCGTTTGACGTTTCAAAAGTTTTGCGTTATTACGGTTTTGTTCAGATCACAGCTATGTTGAGTTTTAAGTTTCTGTAAAAAACGGTTTTCTAAAAACAAATATCGATACGTTATGTTTTCCTTAACATGTCGGTTTTAAGTTACGTTTTGATATATCGAACTCATCCCTAGTCTCAGCGAAAATACCATTATAGGAGATGGAGGAAAGATATTATGACGGTATAGGTCAGAATATTAATTGAAAAAACATTGAATTATTCAGGACAGGATATTCTCCTAGCTAGAACTTTAGTGGTGTCGTAGATAATTATTATTATATTTTTATTATTCACGTGGGAACTTAGTGTTAAGACACTTCCGTTTTCCACTTTCCGCCGTATTCTACAGGCATTGCGTGAGTAACGGAATTCAACCCCTTTTGCTTCGTCATCAGAGGGTAAAAATGAAAATATAAAATATATTTTATTACCCCAAATGAAAATCGAACCCACAACTGTTGCGTTTACTGTACACTCTTGTGACTTGTACCATGTTGAAGACTTTATAAGAATAAAGTAAACAATGATATAGGCCAAAAAATGTAACAAAAATGTATCCGTAACCCTCTTAATAAAAACGTTACAAAATTTCGCCGTGGGATGGTTTCTTGAGAGCTTCTATCCTTATTGAAATTCTTAGCTTTCATTTATATATGTACCTATTATATGTAAAATATTGTTTTTCAATTTGGTACTATGTACAAATACAAAATTCTTGCGTCGGATAGTAAAAAGTGTCGTATTGAATTAATTGAAAAGAAAAAGTTTTCTAATTACTTAAATGATAAAACAAAAATATTTTTTGGATTTTCTTTAATTTTTATATACCTAGGTGCATACTCAGGGACAGTGTGTTACATCGAAACGATAAATGTATGTTAAACATTGCAACTCTGTATCGAATCATTCTATTTACTATTATATAACTAGCGTGTATCTAAAAAACTCCGAATCAAATTGAGAATCGAACCCACCACTAGCGTCCAGTATTAGCACAAAACTATTAACTATTTCATTATGCAAACGAAGCCGCAGGTAACAGCTAATTTACACATAAATTGAGTTTATTCATCACGTTTTACGTAGACAAGCAAACTAGACTAGACGCGTGACGTTGAGTGTCACGCCTGTCTAGAACAATTTCAACACTGTTCATATTTTTGCAATACAAAACCGTACACCACTATGCATGTCAGTTCTCGTCATCGTCACCTTCACAAATAAAATGTTATATGCATTTCTAGCAATAAAAACAATTATAGTCTATTGAAATGGCACTAAGTTGTCATTAATATATTATGAGCTCGTCGTGACGCAACGGCACATCGTCTGACGGAACGGTTGTGGGTTCGATTCTCATTCAGGAGACTGCATTATTTTTATTTCCTTGCTATATTAAGAATACCTACCAACCATTACTCAACATCTTCGAGTGATTGAAAAACGGAATAACGCGCTAATATTACGCTTCTACCCATCCCGCATACTCGTATGTGAAGAGACAAAAAAAGGACTATTGTTTTCCCTAAGACACCGTCATATGACATATTCAGGGAATTTCTCGTACGCTGCGACTGAATACACTGTGCAGTAGTAGTAGTGTAGGTATGGCCGTATACAGCAAGATCATTCTTGCTTACGAGGACTCGACTTGTACAACAAATATTGACCTACAATGACCTGCACCAAAACTGCTGTTTCGAGGTTTTCACGAGGATATTTTTATTATAATCTTTCAGTGTTAATCTACTGGGCCAAAGAAGCAAGAACTTGGCGTGTAGGTATATAAAGCAGCACTTAAAAGGATTTTCCAGATTTCAACGAGAACACAAACAAACGTTTTAAAGTTCACACCAACAAAGTTGTGACTAGTAGGCAGGTAGAAATCTATATAATGAAGGCAGAAGAGAAGCAAGTAGAGCAGCTTTAGATATTAAGAGCTTACCGGAGAGCTGACCGGGGAAATGAGAATTAATGGCACTTGGCAGTAAAATTATGCAATAATATGATCATTTTATTTCTATTTATGTAGTGTATTTATGTAACCAGCAAGATTTAATGTAGCCCCAACACCTTCCAACATATAAATAACTTCCTTCCTTACCAACATATAAATAATTTTTCTATAACCATAAGATTTTTTCTATCTTCCATTCTATATTGACGTAGTTCGTATACATTTCTAACTAACTGTATCCGATAGTTATGGGTTTGAAACTCACTGAGGTAAAAAATATATTCTATAGATCCTCGATGTAATTTAAAAGAGTGGCAACCATTGGCGTCTAGAGACATTTGCCTTACTTCTAGTGGCCACAACATTGAATTGATCTTTTTATGTAAAGTTTTTATTTTTCTTCCTTAAGTTTTTGTTATTAAAAATTCTGGGATGAACACTAGACTATTCTGGGGTCGATATGCCTCACACTCCCCCTCCCTACGCCCATGATGGCCTTATTTAGCAACGCTAATCATCATGCATGGGCAAAAAATAAATAACGTTGTGACATATCAATATAATATTTCTATTTATGTCAGAAAATGTAAAATCCATATACCTACTAGTAGACCTTACATAATTCCAAACAATAATAACAGATTAATAACAAAAATAAGATAAATTTCATATATTTGCCTAATACATTATATAGAATTTCGCGACATAAGTCGTCAAGAGACAAGTATCTACAAACAAACATACATACATACATACATGCATATCATTTATTTACAACGTATAGTTAGTTATTCGAAGCGCGAGACTTGCGAACAAACGATGTGTGGTGCGGGCGATAGAATGGAACTGTACAAGCATAAATGCAAAATAATGTAGTTAAAAAAAAACAAAAAAGTATCTTTTCTATATTTATTCGAGTATTTTTCAGATCCTGGCTCCATCATCAGACCAACTCTACGATACCATATTATCGCTTAGGCTACATATAACTGGCTAGTTTTTATAATGATAAAATTATTAAAAGCTGGTGAAATTCAGTTTCTTAGATTTTATTATCAAGGGGACCCAATAAAAGCATTTTAAAAAGAACACATGAGAGTAAAATTAAGTAAATTATTAGTATATTATTAGTTTATACGCACTTAATAAATATAAATAAATTCAAATTAATAAATATTTTCTATCCTTATATTTGCCCGCCCGCTCCCTCTTATCGCTTGAACCATAAAATCATACACGATAACTTTTATTGACTGGAACGCCCAGCGTCTTACGGCACGAACTTTGCTCATATGTAAAAGCAAATGGTGATATTTTTCGCATACTAAGCTGGCAATATAATATAACTTAATATGTTGACCAAGCTTTCTAAGGAGTAACATATATTCTGGTATAATAAACAACGTAATATTTTTAGTTAGTGCAAAGAGACTCAAGTAATAGAATACTGATTTTTTCAAAACACTCCGTTCTCCGTTTTTTCGTCTGAGATCTGAGACATAGGTCGTTGGTTGGTCTAGTTGAGTGGAAAATGCTGTTCCTCTGCCCCACAGTGGCCTCAAGAATGACGATACTTCGAGATATCTAACTTTACAACTACTTATTAATGGAAATTACGTAAAAAGCATGAGTCCTCCCGGCATGTATGACTGACTAGACTTATGACAGTGAACGAGGTGAAAAAGGTCATGCAGAGAACCAACGCTAGGGATAAAGCATGAAATAAAAAAAAACAAACACTTTTTTCCACAATAATCATATACAAATTTCGCTGTTCCATTCAGTTTTTGGGTTAAATTGCATATTTTTAATGGTGACTTCCTAGCCCTACTTGAATTATGGCTAGCATCCATTTAATCTGTACAATATATTCCTATTTCCCGCATGGAAGAAGAATGAATATTATTATTACGGGATTATGGTGAAATATTGGAGCAACGGAGCTCCATATATTACGTAATGTAACAAGCTTTTTATGTCCAATTTATTTTAATGAGTGTTTATGAGTTTGTAGTGAGTTCAAATCTAATAAAAAAAGAAATAAGTGAATAGCTTCACGCTGTATCACGCGTATAGCAGTGTAGATAGTGTTAAAACACTCCACATATTTGCCTACGCTGACACCAACAAAGCAAAAACAATAGATAAATAACCTCCTCCTTTTTGAAATCTGTTAAAAATACAAGTAATATAATCATCTATACATTGTTTAGTGAAGCGGAGGATAATTTTCCAACACAGTTCACTTGTTACATGTTCGTATTTATCTAAACAAATAAGTCTCTCAAATGAATAATAATGTGGTTAGTATTACGTATCGATAAAACCGCCTTGGTTTTCATTGAGTAAAATATAATCCTTCTTACATAACCTATGCGAAAACAGAGTCTGATAGTAGGATCGACGGTTGTGGGTTCGATTCCTACATAGAGTGACGAATTATTTTCATTTCTTCGCTCTGCTAATGAGACCAACCGCGCCGTTGAGTGTTACTACTCAACACGCCTCGAAAATTGAACGAAAAACAAAGAAGATACCATCTCAGCACTAGGTTCCTCAAAAATTGATATGGCCTTCGTGATAACCACGTAATGTTTCTACAACGTAACCAGAATTATTTTTCACCATATTTTTTTTCCCATGATACGAGACAAGTTTATTATTATTTAAATTGCAGAGGGACTTGTCACAAGGTACGCTATCGATTGCTGCCGCTCTGAAAGAGTCGACTTAAAACTTGTAGGTAAAATATCCTTTCTTGGACATTTGGTATATTTATTGGACAAAAATACATGGAATTAATATCAATTTAATTATAATATGGACATTGAAAAGGGGTCAAAGTTTATTGTTTCTTTCCTGCTCTTCTTCTTTATGTTCATTCGACATACTTTAAAAAAAATGCAAAAAATATATATTAACTTGAATAAGTTTATGCACTATTACATTGTGATACTTCTCTCTTTCTCCAGCTACCAAAGTCCCCCTACGATCCCCAAGTAATACCAAACCCATTTTCAGCGTTCTACGCCTGGTAGTTTCCGCCTATGAGTTGTCTGTCAGTCACTCAATATAGAGTTTTATATAGTTTATACAGACAGTTACATTCAGAGATTAGGGGCCAATACATAATAAGCCATTTGGATCATTCCAAATGGACGGAAGCCAAACAATTTTTCTTTTTACCATAAAAATCGCTACTGAAAATATTTTTACGATACCTACTATCATACTATATTGAGCACGCGACTTGGTTTACGGTTTTTTTATTATACTTAAGTAAATTCTTGTCGTAGTCACAATGCACGAGTGCCTGATAAAATACGATGGTAGTAAGTTCAATCTCACTGACATTACAACATTTTCATATCCTTAATTAATATAGACAAAATAGCTAAATTTTATTGTTAGCTGCATGCGTTAATATAAAAAAACTTATAAACCTATGTATGACTTTTAAAAATATCAAGTTTTGGGAAACGTCAAATAGAGTACTGTACAATTACGTTTTTGTATAAAAAATTAGGCTTAGAAAGTCATTTTAGATGATGCAGTAGTAAACGCTTTTCTAATTAGTTGTTGAATTATTTATCTATATATAAGTATTTTTTCGTTCTTAAAATCAAGGTAATTTTTTATTAGGTCAAGTCAATTCTAAAGGTGCGATATATCCAGAGGACATATTCTTAGTATACAAAGGTAACAAGGGAGATCATTTCCGGAGCAGGAAATAGAAAACGCTTCGAACACATAATCAATTGAGTTATTGAATGTATGTAAAATCTTACTTATTTATTTATTTATTTTATTTATGTCCCTTCATACTGTGAAAAAGCACGATAAGCTGGTCTTTTATCCGCAGAATCGTAAATTACTTACGAAAAGAATTCCATTTCCATGTTACAAATATAAATGACATTTGTCAAAATGAAAAGGCTGTGTATATTGGAATTTCGCATACTGGCGCTAGATATTAAATAACGTATAAATATTCAATTTCAAATATGTCATTCAAAATACACGAGGAAAATTTTAATATTAAAAAATAAATTATTTTTAACATTTTACAAAAACAAATTAATATGTAAAATTGAGCTTGCAAAATTTCACATACTCTAACAATGACACGGCAAGTTAAATAAAACTTCATAAATACGGAACGTCGGTCCCTGATCTCTTCGCTTCGCTCCTGCTATCTTCGCTCTCTGTACGATTTTTTATATTATTTTAGCATTCGATTGAATATTATATTCTGAAACTTAACGCCGCGCAAAAATATAATATGGATAGCTTAGTAAATTAATGTAACCATTTCCTTTTCTTGTATAAATAAAAGTTTATTTTTAGCTCAGGCCATAGTAAAATTAGATAGCACAATAGGTACACGTTTTTATGTTAG